>VMDR010014403.1:0-23592 GCA_007922815.1 Macrotus californicus | reverse complement strand
CTTCTTTCCAGCCCCTTCTTGCCTGTAAGGTTTCTTTGGAGAAATCAGCTGATAGTCTTCTGGGAATTCCTTTGTAGGTAACTGTCTCCTTTTCTCTTGCTGCTTTGAAGATTCTCTCCTTATCTTTAATCTTGGGTAATTTAATTATGATGTGTCTTGGTGTGTTCCTCCTTGTGTCCAATTTCTTTGGGACTCTCTGAGCTTCCTGGACTTTCTGGAAATCTATTTCCTTCACCAGTTTGGGGAAGTTCTCCATTATTTTTTCAAATAAGTTTTCCATTTCTTGCTGCTCCTCTTCTCCTTCTGGCACCCCTATGATTCAGATTTTGGAACATTTAAAGTTGTCCTAGAGGTTCCTAAGTTTCTCCTCATTTTTTTGAATTCTTGTTTCTTCATTCTGTTCCAGTTAAATGTTTATTTCTTCCTTTTGTTCCAAATTGTTGATTTCAGTCCCAGTTTCTATTCCTTCACTATTGGTTCCCTGTGTATTTTTCTTTATTTCACTTTGCATAGCCTTCACTTCTTCCTCTACTTTGCAACCATACTCAACCATTTCTGTGAGCATTCTGATTACCAGTGTTTTGAACTCTGCATCTGATAGGTTGGCTATCTCCTTGTCGCTTAGTTCTTTTTCTGGATTTTTTATCTGTTCTTTCATTTGGGCCACATTTCTTTGTCTCAGCACACCTGTTATATTGTAAGGGGCAGGGCCTTACAATAGGTATTCACCAGGGCAGGGCAACCCACCTTTCTGGGTTGTGGCACTGTATGTGGGGGAGGGGTCGGAGAGGGAACAATGCCACTTGCTTGGCTCTTGTTCCACTTTTAGTGACTTGCTCCACTACCCACAAGCAAATTTGGCCCTTCTGTTGATGATCCCCATGTGGGTGAGCTTGTGTATGTTCTAGGACCCTGTGGGTCTCTCCAACAAACTCTGTGAAGCTTGGAGTTTATCCTGCCACCACAATCTCCACAGGATTTTACAGCCAGAGATTTTGAGGCTTTAGTTTCCTGGGTTGTGATGTCTGTCTCACTCCCAAGTTGTTCCTCCTGGCTTATCACATGAATATGGGACCACCCAGTTCACCTGATCTATATATTGCCTTGCTGCCTGTTTCCACCCCTCCTACTGGTCTGAATGAATGTTTCTTCTTTAACTCCTTGGTTGTTGGACTTCCATACAGTTCAATTTTCTAGCAGTCCTAATTGGTTTTCTTTTTTGTTTTTTAAAAGATTTTATTTATTTATTTTTAGAGGAGGGAGGAAGGAGGGAGGTAGAGAGGGAGAAAAACATTGATGTGCGAGAGATACATTGATCAGTTGCCTCTCGCACACCCCAACTGGGGACCCAGCCCACAACCCAGGCATGTGCCCTGATTGGGAATCAAACCAGAGACCTTGCAGTTCACAGACCAGCACTCAATCCACTGAGCCACACCAGCCAGGGCTGGTTTTGGTTTTTAAATTGGTTGTTTTGGTTGTGCAAGAAAGCAAAATGTATCTACCGACACCTCCATCTTGGCTGGAAGTCCCTGAAGTCAGATGGTGCTTCCTACTTTCTTTTGGTCAGACCCTGACATCTTGTTTCAGGCGGTAGAGTGGCCATCAGTAACAAAACTGTCCCTTATCTCCTTTTCCCTCCAGATGGTAGAAATATCTTCTAGACTTCCTTGGTGACTAATGATACTGAGATACATGGCCTTCATGGGGAGGTGACAGGGTGTCAGGTCATCATTCCATAGGGGGTTAACCCCATCTAGAGTCAGTTAAGCTGACTCTACTAGGCAGTACTCTCTGGGTTGGAAGTAACAGAAATCCAACTCAAACTTGTTTTCACAAGAAGGGACATTTATTGAATTGCAGGATTGCAGGAAAGGCAAGCATGTGTTTAGAAATGGTGGACTCTAGGATCGGAAGTCTGTCTGGATTCTGCTTTCTCCTCAAGGAGGCTTGTCCTCTCAGAAGAGCTGCTCTATTTAGTTTCAGTTCAGACTACACTGTCACATGGAGGGCAGAGTCCTGTGACTTGCAGCCCCACTAAAAGCCCAAGGGGAATGGAGCTCTCCCCCAAGGCAGTCCTGTGCCCAGAAGGGGAGGGAGGCGGGCAGACAGAACAACCAGTCCTCTCTACCCTGTTCCACCCAGTGGTCTTCATCACAGTTGTCACCTATCCTGCCAGGCCCATCTGCCGTTTCTGCCTGAAGCTGCAATAGGCCTCAAGACACAGCCAATTTGCTTGGTTATGACCATAGTATTTGCAGGAGAGTGATGACATCATAGAACAGGAGTTCCAGAAGGCAGGGTGGGGTGGGGCATTGCCCAGCACTCCCACCTTCTTTAGAACAGAAAGAGCTGTGAGTTGGTGCAGCCAGAGTACAGTTCATGAAAAGGAGGAAGCTCCTACCCAAACAGCTTTGTTCTACAGATCCTCACAGAAATCTCAGGGCTGCCTGGGACCTGGGGTCAGAGAGGGGTAGAAGAGAGGTAAGCTTCAGAAGGGGAGGTAGGGATGCACCTGCCAGAAACACTGTCCTCCCCAAGGGGACACCAAGAGTAGACTTAATTGCTTCCCAAGGCTCAGTGACACCTGTCTCTGAAGGAACCTACTGAGTCAGGGCAGGGTAGGGTTGCATGAGACATACTAAAAAAGTATCTGTTGTCTGTCTGAAATTCTAATGTAACTGGGCATCCTGAATTTTATTTGCTAAATCTGGCAACTCTAGGGTGGGAAAGAGAAACAAAAGTTGGTTTCAAACTCAAGATGGTATGGAGTGAGTCTTAGAAGACAACAAAAGGTCTGTGAGGAGACATGGCTATCAGGGCAGCCACCCTGTCCAAGCAGAAGCTGCTGAATACCTGACTCATGGAGCTGGTGGGTGGAGAAACTGAGGCCTTTGCCCTCAGGAACACAGACCTAGTTTAAGGGGAAAGATGCACACCCACAACGCACACACCACTACTCACAGAAATAGCTCCACTCTTGGTTTTCACGGCATTGACTGTTTTGAAGAATATAGGCTGGCTTATTTTATAGATGATCCCTCCGATACTTCCTTGGGATTAGGTACAGGTTATGCATCCCTAGCCAGAATACTACAGAATAATAGAGGAGAGACTGGAAACAGCCAGGTGTGGAGCAGTGAGTAAGGCAGCAAGGACATCTGGCTGCCCTTTCCAGATTTCCACATCCTCGGAGAAGACCAGCAGGAAGTCTGTGAGACCCTGAGCACCACAGGCCCTCCGTTGTGCCTGCTCCCCTCGGAGGATGATGAGGGCATTACTCGTCTCCCTGGTCAGCTGCCTCGTTGCCATAAATCAGGCTGGCCTCATCAACCGCTGTGACTTGGCCAGGGTGCTGCACCAGGAGGAACTGGATACATTTGAGGGCTACTCCCTGAGTGACTGTGAGTGCCATTTCCTCACACCCCCCACCCCTATTTTGCCTCTCCTGGTCATGCCCTTAGTGGCCATCATTCTTTCTCTCTTTCGTCTAGGACAGTCAAGTTCAAAAAAGCAACCTTCTCTGAGAAACCTTTCCCAATATTCCATATTCATTCAATAATTATTAACTTATTGTGTGCCAGGATATATTTTAGATGCTGGGGATATAAATAAAGCCCCTTCCCTCAAAGTGTTCACATTCTGGGGAAGAGATAAGCAATTAACAAACACAAAAATATATAAAGCCCTTCCTGGTGGAGATAAGTGCTAAGCAGAAGAACAAAGCAGGGAGAGTGATGAGTGATACCGTTCTAGAAGGGGAAGTCAGGGAAAGCTCTCTGAGGAGGTTACATTGAGCAGTGCTGCTCTCCAAAATGTCTAGGGGGGGAGCATTCCAGGTAGAGGGGAACTGCCATTGCAAAGGCTTCGTCCCATTGCTCGTTCAGGATATCTCCATTCTACCCAGAATTTGTGCACAACTGTCTTACAATACTTCTTCTTTTAACTTGCTTTGTGGTTTTTTTAGGTACATATCTTCATTCTTGTACTATAGGCCCTTTGAAGGCAGCATCTGCATTTGACCCAACTAAATGTCCCTTGCGGGGCTCTGTACAGTTCCTGGCACACAGTAGATGACTATTAGTAAGTGCCAGAAGCATGGATGGACAGGTGAATGATTAAGCTGCTGGGTGGGTGATGGACCGAAGGATGAGAGGAGCTGGGGGTGTTTCTCGCCTGCTAGCCCCATCTAGCCTCTTAGGCCTCGGTCCTTTCTTTTGATTTCTCATTTCTCTTTCTCCTTCATCTTCCTTCTCCCTCGGTGTGGTCCCCTCTAAATAGCCTCTTCTCTTTTTTCTAAGGGCTATGCTTGGCTTTTGTGGAAAGCAATTTCAACATATCAAAAGTAAATGAAAATACAGATGGCAGCTTTGACTATGGCATCTTCCAGATCAATAGCCGCTACTGGTGCAACGACCACCAGAGTCACTCGGAAAACATTTGCCACATGGAGTGTCAAGGTCTGGCCAGGGCCCCAGGGTAGGAGGAGGGGGAGACGACCAAGCTCTACTCACCAGGTTTCTCTTTCCACTCACAGTCTGACAATGCCCCCAGAGGGATGGCTCGGGGAATCGGGGGGTTCTTTGCTGAGCGGGTCTGACTAGTGGCCGTAGAGGCTGTCCAGGTAGGAGATTTGTGGGCATCCTCGAGCATGACCCAGAAAGGCTCTGCACAGCCTGTAACAGTGGAGCAGCAGCTAGCATTTATTGACAGCATATTCTGTATTAAGCACTTTACATGCATATCTGATTTCATCCAACTTTTCACACAGTGAAAACTATTATTCCCACTTTACAGAAGAGTAAACTGAGGACCATAAAGTCAGTGGTGGCCAGACTGGTGGTCCTGGGGGCTCAGCTCTAATTAATAAATGGTACTGTCTTTGGCTAATGATCTGACCATAGGCCAAGGACAAACACCCCATTTCAGAACTGATTCAGGAGACGCCACACGTGCCTGACTCTGCCCCTTACCTCCCCTTTTGTATTCTGATTAATGTCCATGGATCTGCACTTGAAGAGCCCTCATTAGGCAGGATTTGACCCTGGTCTCTGTGCTGCCTGTTTCAGCATTTCCTTCCCCTAGAAATCCCCAAACTTTGGGCGAGTCACCATCTACTCTGGCTAAAAGCTATGGCAGTAAACAGACCCGGACCTCAGTCCTCCTGCCCCCAGCCTTGGCCACCCCTGACCTCCAGCAGCCATTGTTGGGGTATCTGAAAGGGCTTCTGGAAGGAGGCCTTGCCTAGTCTGGAAGTACTCCAGCCCCAGGAGGCACAGGCCTAGGCAGGGAGAGCGAATATCTGCGTCAGGTGTTGGGACTGTTCCCTGCTCTCACGGGTATTCTCTTTCTCCTTTGCAGAGCTCCTGAGCCCCAATCTTCTCTCAACCATCAAGTGTGCAAAAAAGATCGTGTCTGGAGCAGGGGGGATGAGGAACTGGTGAGGAGGACACTGCAGGACTCAGCTAGCAGGCAGAGCCCCAGGAAGGATGTGGGAGGGAAAAATAGGCCAGGACCAGGCGCTTTCTGCAGTCTAGAAAGGTGTGGGGTAGTGACGGGGTTTGGAACTCTGACTTGAAGACCTGGGATCTAATTCTTTCTCTGATATTATATGAAGCAAAAGCCTTTTGGTTACAGTAACAAAGTAACTTGAGCTAGCTGGAGGGAGAGTTAATCTGAGAGGACATGGTGTCTCGCTGAGCCCACACAAAGGGTGCAGCTGGGCCTCAGGAAGGGCGTGGAAGTTGAACTGGAAACTGTCAGCAAGCTTTGCCGGGCAGGGTTCTGCTTCTCTTGGTGCATTTGCTTCACTATTCCTCTGCAGACCAGCCTTTTCTGCTCCACAGTCCACAAGACAGACTACGGCTGCCCAAGTTTATGGTCTAACATCGTAAGCAACCACTGAGACTGGCTAAGCTCAGCCCCAGTTCAAGGGCCTGGGACAGAGAATCCAATTGGCTCAGCTTGGACCCTGTGCCCCCACTTGGTTCCCTCAGCTGGAGGCTTGGGAACAATGAAAGCAACACCATCACAGCTGCCCCAGGGCTCCTCTCTCCGTAGCTGACAGCAACATTTTCTATAAAACTGTGTTGCTCCTCAGCGGGGCAGTCACCCCCAAAGCCATCAGCTTACCAACACTGGATGTTGGGATGATTCCTTACCTTTTCTGAGCTTTAAACTGGATGTATAAATAATATAAATGGCTGCCTCTGCAGACAACTGTGAGGATGGAAGGAGTTAAGTGCCTTGCATACTCTAAAAACACCTTGCAAAAGAAGGGACATGACTATTAGGGCTGAGCCTTTCTGGAGGGAGAGTCAGTAGTTGCACCCGGAAAAAAAAATATATATGTAATTCTCAGCCCTGTAAACCTGTGTTCTCCATCTGAAGAGGGAGATGAGGATTTGAAAATGTCAAAGCACACTGCCTGGAGAAAAGTGCAAGCACCAAGGACAAGGGAAGCTTGAAGGAAGAATCAGAGGGGCCGGAGGAAGACAGATAAGAGGGCTAGGAATGACGCTGCTCTGCGTGGAAGACTCACTAGGAGCTGGGTCACGTGTGCGGAGAAGCAGCTACTGTGTGGGAAGCAAGAACCAGTCTTTTTCTCTCCACAGGGCAGCCTGGAGGATGCACTGTGCAGACCGGCCACTCTCCTACTGGATGACAGGATGTCACCTAGGATGACACAGGGTACTACAGGCTTGCTGTAGAGTCATTCCAAAACTCCTCTCCTCCTTTGGAAATTCTTCCTTCCTTCCCTCTTCTCTTTCCTCCACTTCATGTTATTTTCTTCCCTCCCCAGTTATAAATAAAACTGACCAGAGTCCCAGGAATAAGTGGTTTTCTAGGGTTTTCTCTTTGTTCCTGTCCAGGCCCAGGCCCAGGCCCCTGGTTCCTGACTGTTATTTGTAAACCAAGAAGACCACAATGGAGATGTTTCTGTAAAACGTTCCTTGTGGGAAGAATGTGTTCGTTTATTCATTATTGATTCCACATATATGCAAGTACCTAATGCAGTAGGGGTGTGTTGGGCACTAGAAGAAGGAAAGCTAACACAACTATTGTTGAGATGCTCCTGTTCTAGGTGGAGAAAGACACACACTCAGGAAAAATGGATACAGGGATGAAGGGACACATACAATGGATAATGGAATGGATAATAAAAGCTATAATTACTCATTTGAAACAGTATCAGGACCCCAGTAATTCCTCCAAAGTCAGCTATTTTCGAAGTAAAGAAAAGGCTCAGAAGTAGGTAATAGATGGGGCTAAGGGCCAGGTATGCTGAGGCAGAGAAAGTAGTGGTGGGGTAGAGAAATGGTGCTGGGTACCATTGATTTGGGGGTTCCTTGGGAGAATGGGCTAGAATCTAGATTTTAAAAGGCTTTTCTGGGTAGGATCTGATTTGCTTGGAAGGTGCTGCTGCAGAATGCAGCTTGATGAGGACCATGCAAAGACTGTTATCGTGGACCACTCAGGCCCTGACTGCTGAGCCTTAACTGCTTCTGCTCTAAAATGAGAGATGTGACTGACTGTTCAACGGTTCCCAGACCTTTGGATTTCACAGACCAGTAAAATGTCAAAAAAAAGCTAAGATCATGATAAGATTTCCAACTTTGTATTTTAATGCCCAAGTAAGAGTATTAATCAAAACAACTATCTTCTATTAGTGTCTGTTCATAAATTAATTTTAGCATCAAAATGGAAGGTAGGTCATATTTGTAGATAATAAAATGGAATAGATTTTGTTTTATAATTTTTTATGTGATTATAGTGTTCTTTGCTTGTTTCGCTGAGGACTGGTGAAAACTTCATCACAGCCCAGCAGGGTTGTTATTTAGAAACCTCAGTAGACCTGATTTGTAAGGTCCCTTCTGGTTCTGACATTCTAGGATTAAAATTGGGGTTTTTAGGACCTACTTGCCCCATGAGTGCAGTACTCTGCAAAACAGCCCACCATCAGGACGCCTAGGACAGCTCCTCTCAGGCACCAGAAGGCCCAAGGTTGGTCACCTGCTAGGGCCAGCAGTTTGATTTTTCCAAATTTATCTCTCCTCCTCACCCTGCCTCCCAATCTTCTACATCATCCAACTCCACAAACACACATTCACAGTTCACCAGAATTATGTAAGAACATCATGGAATTCTTTTTAAGGATTTCATGCTAGACTGTTAGTGACTTAATGAGTCATACCTTGATTTGCATATTTAAAACTCATGAAAACACTCAAGTCCAAGGGCTGGATCTCTAGTGGTCATTTGTCACAGAGTTGGAAAATCTAAAATTTTTAAGTTCAGTAGGCAGTGCTAATTACTTAGAACTCTAGTTGTCTTGGGAGTGAAGATGAAGCCAGCTGCTCTGCAGATGTCTGTATCCTCCGGTCTTTTGGACTCTACCCTTAAAACTTAATACACTTTTCTCCTTCCCTCTCGCCTCTCCCAACACAGTGAACAAGTACGCAGAGCACACTGTGTAGAGAGATGGTTTAATAATATTTCCTATCAGGTTTTAAAGCTATTTACAAGTGTTATTCAACTACTTCTGCTCTAAAATACGTCAAGCACTTCTATATGTCTAGAAAGACTAGGTATTTCATATAAGAACTTACTTGTCTACTATGTATACACAGCACGGTTAAAACTGCACACACATCACAAGAGTTATAATCTGAGGTATCTTCTAAATAGGACCATGTTGGCCTCTCTCCCTTCTCTCCACCACCCATCCAGTGGACAAGTACAGACAGGCATGAGTAATACCTAGACATGGTGGAACAGATTCATATCCAAAAGTCATTTTACACAAGACAAAGTTTCCTATGAATTTCACCAGCAAGTGTACAAAATGTGCTAATTTTACTAACTACTTTGTCAAACACTGGCAACCTCTTTAACATTTAGAAAGACTAGATGTTGTAAATTAGACTGATTTGTCCTTTATATACACTATATACGCAGCTAAACAAAACAAAGTGCATGAGCACAAGGGACAATGGTTAATCATGCCTCACTGGGAAACCCACTGTCGTATAGCTCTTTGTACTTTCTTCTCCTTCGACCCAGCACACAATGTACTCTGTTCAAAGAGGTGGTTTGACCATAAAATAACAATATTTGAGGTGAGCCTTAACAAGGTATTTACTAAAATGTCTTTTTACTATCTCTTCTATCAGGCACTTCAGAACACGTATATAGATATTTCAAAAAAGAACTTAGCCTTGTCAACTATTATACACTAGTGAGGAATAAAATGCACACAGAAAACGATGGTTATAATACGAAAGTATCTTCTAAATATGACCCGCCTGGTATAGAACCTTTTTTTCTTCCTCCTCAAGGCCTTCTGCTCCATGTCCTCCAACCCACGGAACAAACGTAGACGTGTATCACTCCTGATGTCGCATGTCGTTTCTAGAGATAGTCTAACACTTCCATTTCAAAAAGTCATTTCCAGAAGACGTGTCTTGATTTTTATAAGGAAATGGGCATTTGCAAGACGTGTGATTTCCTAACTCTACTTTGTCATACATCAGCAACTTCTTTATGTTTAGAAGGCCTGGATGTAGCAAAGTTTTCTTTAGCAGGTTGGGGGGAAGTTGAAAGCAGTTTTTTCATATTATATATACAACTCTTCTATAAATGGCCAGTCAATCTTCATAAAGGGTGGTGGGCACTTCCTATTATCTAAATGTGGTATGGTATTCTACCATTTCTCTCTTCTGAAATCACCCATAGTAGAAGTGGCCCGATTGCCTGCTAGTCATTCCACCCATGGTCGGCTGGGGCTCTGCTCACCTTTTATCCCATTAAGGCCTTTGTCCATTGTCGTCAGGATGAGGTAAGGTCTAGTCATACTGGGACAGAGGAGTGGCCCTAGGTACCCCATCTGCACGGCTCCAAGACCTAAGTGTGAGTGAGCTTGTGTCCACATAGACCCACCTTCTCCAGCCCTCAAAGGCCCTAACATACCTTCCAGTGGCCGCCATTTCTGACGCTAAAGGTAGCACGTACTTAGTGCCTTGGTGGGGGCTTTGTTAGGCCCTGCAGGGTTGGGCCTGGAGACCCAGAGGTCCATAGGATGCGGGCTTGGAGAGGTCACCAACATCAGGTCGTGGAGGTGGGGTTGGGGGGAGAGGTTCACTGCTGTTTCAAAGCCTTGGCCCGGCCAGTGGGCAACCACAGGGAGGGCTCTGGGTCTCTGCAGGACAGAGCCTGCTGCCTGTCCCCGAGACCCCAAGCTCATTGGCCAGCCTGAGGCCAGAGGGCCTACGGCAGCCCAGAGAAGAAGCTTAAAATACACTTGGATAGAGAAGCAATGAACTCTAGGACATTGGGGAGGTGAACTAGAGGCAGAAACCCTCAGGGGAACTAGAGGCAGAGACCTTCAGGGAGTAGGTGGGGCTGGGGAGGGGTGAGATGCTGAGCTGGCCGGGCCCCTCTCACTACTCCCTCCTCCCTTTTCCCCCATTCCATTTTATTTATTAATACATCTTAGATCCTGTACTTTTATCAGAAGGTACTAACATTTTGGGGAAAATCTAAATGGAAGTATCAATCAAAATAATTTTGCAGAATCTTTCTGAAACGGCCCAGAGGTGACCATCAAATGGTGTTCACTGGTCCCAGTATAGAAACTCTGTCTGGAATTACAGTAATATCCAGTGCAGCCATATGCTGAGGGGCCTCCAAATCTAGTGAGACCCTGAAGAGGGAGTCATAGACAGGCTTGTCTGGCCCCAAAGCTTCTGTTTCATGCCAAGTTCTCCCTTAAACTGTCAGTACAGCAGATAAGGCAATGATGGTACAGCTAGGGTACAAAGGAGTTAGCTCCAGGGCAAGAAGTCACTCGCACATAGACTAGAGAGAAAAAATTTGGTTCTCAACACTTGCACTGGACACCAAAATTGCCAAACACATTAATAATCTCACTGCCCACCACTCTGATATAGCGAAGAGCGAGGCCTCTCCATGTCTCTTTCCTTATCCATAAATAGGGTTAATAGTAATGCCTCCCTCAACGGTAGGTATATTAAATGAGATAATGGATGCACATAATCACTGTCTTTTCGAAAGCAACCAAACAAACAAACAAAAAAACCCAACTCCTCAAATCTCACTGCACCAAGAAACTCAGTCCGTGGCTCACTGCCAGACCAACTGTGGAGGGGGAGCCAAAGACATAACATAATGACCGTGAGAATGGCCCAATTTGGACTCAGGGAAAATGTTCTGAGAACCAAATCCAGGAGGACATCTGACGTGGAAGCCAAGGAAAGGGATACAGGGTGGCGAGATGAAACAGAGGTGGATTTGCTCTCTCATCCCATAATTATGACTCATGCTCCCTCGTGGTTGGGAGGAGCAAGAACGCGAGCAGTTCAGTAGGAAGTGAGGAAATTCTAGGGCGCTCAAGTGTGTGCCTTGTACGTGGAGGGCAGGGCACGGAGAGGGATTTTTTCGGATATTGGCAGAGTCCCGCCAAATCCATCTCTCAGTACACCCAGGATGAGCGGAGAGAGGGTCACGGGAAGATTTTGAGCCAGTGAAGAACGGAAACCCAACGCCATGAAAGCCCCGCTACCCAAGGCGGGAAGGCAGCTAGCTGCGCGTGCAACCCACTCCAGCGCGAAACAGCTCGTGTTCAGACGGCACCTTAAGATGAACAGGCCCTTGCTTTTCTTACAGAGCCATTATTTCCTGCAACAAACTCTTTCCTCTTGTTTTCATTTTGTCTTACTTGGTTGTGATTATCTTGAGTCAAACAGGAGCTCTCTGCCAAGCAGGACGCAGACTTCCTTACCCTCAGGTTCCCTGGGCACCCTCTCTCGTCTTAGCTTCCTGCCCGCCTCACTGGTCTCAGCCAGTCCTTGCTAAGCGGCTTCCCATACGTCACGAGTTTCTAGGCAGATTAGGAAGCTCCTCGGGTCAGGAGCGTCCTCGCGCGCCCCCGCCTGGATGTGCCTACCAGCGCGACCAAACGGTCTTGGCACGTGGCGGTGGCTGAGAGCGTGTCAGGCGAGGCGCG
The DNA here is from genome assembly GCA_007922815.1 of Macrotus californicus. Lineage (NCBI taxonomy): Eukaryota > Metazoa > Chordata > Mammalia > Chiroptera > Phyllostomidae > Macrotus > Macrotus californicus. Next base: position 11,567 of record VMDR010014403.1, on the reverse strand, counting down.
CGCCGAAGCGGGCGAATTGGCCAGCCGAGCAACCCGATGAACGGTGGGAGCAGCGAGAAACGGCCCCCAGTGAGGATTTAGGTTTTGTTTTGTTTGCATGGGTTCACGTGGGTGTCTCCTCCCGGATTTCTGTGGAATCTATAGCGATCTGGCCTCATGGCGAGCTTCGCCTCCTCACATTTTAGTGGGCTGGAAACCCTAACGGGTTCTCATGATCTTATTCCCACATTTAAAAAAAATGTTTTAAATACCTCCCCACCCCCCACCCCCCTTTACAAGCCATCATGGCCTGCGGGGCTCAGAGCGTGAGAGCCATTTTGTGGACACAGTGGAGAGGAAACTCCTCTGAGCGAACTGGCCTTCCGAAGCTCTGTGTCCACACGGTGGACACAGGTCCTCACACGCATTTGTGAATGTCCTGTGCGGTGGTTCGTTCGTTCGTAGCTGTGAACTCCTGCAACCGTCTGGGTGCTTGGGGTCCATCAGTGCAAACAACCAAGGGCCCTGCCCCCATGGGGCCTGCCGCCGGAGAGGGAGGTAGACGACAGTAACAGGCCTGAGAAGTAAATGAGACGGTGTTGGGAGTGTGCTGTGGGAATACAAAGCAGTGTCAGCGCCGCAGGGTGTGCTGTGGTGCGGCGCGGCGTGGGGGTTAAAAGGGGGGTGGAGGCTCTCATTGCAGAGATGGGTTGACCTGGGTGAAGGAGTTTTCAGGGATGAGGCCAATTCCAGGGAGGGCGGGGCGGGGAGAGAGCAAGAGTGAGCGCGCACGCACAAAGGCTGGACTGTGACTCAGGTGTGTACAAGAAATTGCAAGGAACCCTGGAATATAAATGAATGGTGAGAATCCTAAACTGGGACAAGTCCAGTTCAGGCTACACAGCCTAATGCGATCCCCTCGCTGCCTACCATTCTCCCTGGCTGGAGTAGAGGTCTAGAGATTTAGAGAGTATGAAAACAAAAAGGAACCCTCCCCCTCAATTTTCTTATATCTGTTTATGTGGCATGGACATGTGCTGGTGACAACCACAGGGGAAAGCCAACTAGCTTGGCGTATAGTGGTCAGAGATGGGAAATCTTTTTTTAGCTAAGGCTCTAGGAGCAGAACACAATCTACGAGATTAATTCACAAGATTGGGCTTTGCAGAGAAAGGTGACATCAGCAAGCTAAGCGGAGATGAATTAACACATTGCGTACCGCATAGAAATCTCTAAGACATACTCCAAGGACCGCACATTTTGGGGCAAACTGCACGTTATTTAAATCATCGTAACTACAGATCGTCTCCGGAATCATCAAAACAGTCATCCGCATCTTCGACCTCACTAGGAATATCTGATAAATTATCGTTAAATACTTCTGGAAGTGTATCAGTTTTGTTGGTTTCCTTCCTTTTTCTGAGAGGGGGCATTTCTAAAAGCGCCAGGAACTTGAAGACAAAGACTGTTCAAATGACCAAAATACAATGCAACTGCAATGCTTTATGGGTTCGTACAATTATATAGTTTTTCGTAGATTGACCTGCACGGTTTCCACCAATGAGATCGTGTCATTCAATGTGGACAAGACAGTGTGTTGACATCTAATGTCCATGACAGATGCACATGAAAAATGAGAAAACTCATGAGCAGTCCTTAACAGATGGCGTGCAAAACACGCGAAAACTCGTGAGCGGTACGCAATGTGTTAAATAGAAGGAGCTCTTGGGTTAACCTCTATTCGGAATTGTTTGTGACAGTGTGGCCCCATCAAAGCACAGATAATACGGACTCTTTGAGTATATTGAAGCAGTGGAGTACTAACTGCCCAGCAGTTATGATGCCTGGGTTTGAATTCTGGCTCCACCTCTTAATTAGTTGTGTGATTTGGGATAAGTTACTTCACCTCTCTTAGCCTCTATCTGATCTGTAAAAAGGGGGGGGGTGTGGATTATTAAAGTAAAGCAGTCCAGTGCCTGGAACATAATATATATTTACTAAATGTTAAAATTATTAGACAAGATGTGATTGAGAAAGTGTCTATAGATCAGTAGTGAGTACCTAGCATGGCGTGGGCGTTATGGAGAGAGTACTTTATCTCAAAGAATTCAAAAGTTAATTGGGATTCTACAATGTACAAGTTAATGTGACTGATATTAAAACATTATACACCTGAATAATGTTAAGCATGCCCTTGAAACAGTGGGAAGGCCATTTTCCTGCATCCTTCTCATACCACTTTCAAAATAACATTAGATATAAACAATTGATATTTTCTAAATCTTATGTAAGATGTGGGAAAATACTTAAAACACTGCTGTTTCTTTCTCTTCAGCTGTTGGCTTTTCTCATAAGGATGGAAATGCTACTGTTTAGTGTCTGGGCCCTGCTGGCTTTGATCTCTTCCCCAGGTGAGGCTATTTGCCAAAGTTTCTTTAGCCATGTGTACCAGGGCACAGGTGGCTGGTCAATGAGGAAGAGGCGAGGAAGTCCTGAATGGGGCATCACTCTAGTATTCACGCATCTGGACCCTCAGGAGAGATTCCTATTATTTGGGTCACTAAGATGCAGAATCTAGGTGTCTCTAGTTATATTGGAATAATCCAAATTAAGGGACAGGTTACTAGGCCATCAGCAAGAACTCTCCATAAGAAATGTTACTTCTTGGCTTGGCTCCCTGCTGCCTCAGGGCTGTCTTATTTTTTCTACTCTTGAAAATACTTTTACTTCTTTGTTGCCACCCTTTGTGTCATGAAGAGCCACAGTAGGACTCTGATAGGACAGGGCCCATAGCTCAGGTGTGAGGAGTGAGTTCTCCGAATGGCAAGAAATGAACTGGAGCCTCAGTGGGTAACATTGCTACAGGAGGGTCTATTCCCAGAGGGGACTGGTATTTGAGAGATGAAGTAGATGATGGGCTTAGCGTAGCTAAAGGGGACTGTAGGGAAGCTTTCGTGAGACTGTGCTCCTCACCGACATCGGGTGTCTAAGGTTTACCTGAGAGATGTCTCTCTCACTGCACCCGAGATTTCCCTAACAGACTAAACTCTTAAGCATTCAAAAACTTCTGTTGCTTAAGCACCAAAGCAAAATGGAACAGTCTCACTTTGGGAAGAGGTAAAAAGTTCCGTGGCAAATGAGTGACCCTGGGGGTCATCCTGGGAGCTTCCAAGATTTCTAGAAGTTTAGGAAGAGAATAGATTCCTGGGTATAATTTTTAGCAACTCCGTAGTTTCCACAGTGACACTAATGGGGAAATCAGAACCCAAGAAAGATGATGAATGGGGGGACTGGTGGTGGAATCAGGATTCTAACTTGTTCATTAGGGTCTTTTTCTTGGCTAGTTCCCTGCACCTTTTCATTCAGGGCAGGTTTCTGTTCTCTCTACCTAGATAAGTAGGCTCTGTATTTTGTTTGGGTCTTGTGGTCCTCCCCAGAGTCTTTGGCATGTATGGTTGATCGTTTCAGGGGCCACAGAAGGGCTGTTTGAGGTCTCTGTTCAGCCAGAACAGGCCCTGGTAAAGTTTGGACAATCCCTCATGGTCAACTGCAGCACTACCTGTCCAGACCCAGGACCCAGTGGGATTGAGACGTCCCTAAAGAAAACCCAGATGGGCAAAGGGCCTCAGTGGAAAGAGTTTCTCCTGGAGGATGTCACAGAGAGTTCCATCCTGCAGTGCTTCTTCTCTTGCACAGGGATCCAAAAGGACGCAAGCCTGGGCATCACCATGTATCGTGAGTGGGGCTGAGGGCTGGGGAAGAAGAGAAGCATGGGGAAGTGTGACTGCCTTCTCTGGGGGAAATTAGACAGATTTCTTTTAAGGGAGAGAATTAGGGTTCTTAATAAAGATTTCCATCATACTGTGGGAATTCTAGAGCTACTTCTATTTACCTTTGGTGTAGGCTTTTAAATTAGGAGCATACCATAGAGGGCATCCAGACATCTGTGCTTGAGAATATGTTCTAATACAGGAGGCATATGCTAGTAACACTCACTTATAAATGGTCAAAAAAGTATAAAACTGGTGCTGAATTATTGCCACAAATTCTTAGAATAAGTAGAGATTGGAGAAAGGAGGGTCTCTGTGGGCTGGGGTAGATGGAGAAATCTTCATAGAAGAGGAGACTCCAGAGCTTCACTCTGGCAGAATGGTTAGGATTTGAAGTGATGCGAATAGGTGAGGAGGGTCTTTCGGAGGGGTGGGAGCAGATAGCATTGGCAAAGACATGGCTTTAAGAACAAGTGCAATCCCTGTGGGGTAAGAGTGTGGTTAACTTGGTGTAGTTTCTGTGTGGTGCTCAGTAACTCCTTAGCAGCTGCTCACACCCCTGAAGCACTGTGGTAAGAGATAAACGCTCTCCAGAACGGGAGCAACCATCAAAGAAAGGCACTTCTCCTCAGCAGTCATATTTCTTGGTTATAGCTTCAGCCTCCTTTGACAGGCAGAAGAGCCAAAGGCTAGCTTGTCCCATCTGACTTTGTTGGTCAGATGGTTTAAGGGGAGCAGTCACCTTCTATCATGGAGTGTCTGTCCTGTACCGTTTCTTTCTGGAGAGGTGAGTAGCCTTCTCTCATCAAACTTGTGTTTTTGTCTTAAAGAGCCACCGGAGCAGGTGGTCCTGGAGCTGCAGCCTGCGTGGGTAGCCTTGGACGAAGTCTTTACAGTGAGGTGCCATGTGTCCAAGGTAGCACCCCTGGAGAGCCTCACCCTTACCCTTCTTCAGGGTAACAAAGAACTGTATCAAAAGACCTTTGTGAGCTTGGCTGTGGCCTCTGAGAGAGCTGAGGTCACCTTCAATGTCCAAGCGCAAAGGGAGGATCACAGGTGCAATTTCTCCTGCCACGCAAAACTGGACCTGAGTTCACACGGTGGAGGGCTCTTTCACTCCAGCTCAGCCAGCAGGGTGCTCCGGATTTTTGGTGAGTCAGAGCTCAGGTAGGGAAAGAATCCTGAGGAGCATTTTCTTCATCTTATTGTGGCCTTTGGGACTAAGTTCCCACAGCAGTTAGGATGCAGGTGTGAGGGTAATTGAGCTTCACCTCTTCTTGGGCTTTAAGCTCACCCTGGAGGACAGAGACCTTTTTGCCCTACTTTCTTCCTACATTTTGGGCTCCTACATAACATGATTTATCATGGGTTTTCTCCTTTCTTTCCTTTTCCTCATTTCTTGGCAGAATTCTCTCAGCGCCCCCAAATCTGGGTCTCTTCGCTTCTGGAGGTTGGGACAGCAGAGACCGTGAGCTGTGAGCTGGCTAGGGTGTTCCCAGCCAAAGAGGTGACATTCCACATGTTCTTGGGAGACCAGGAGCTGAGCCCCTTCCTCTCCTGGGAGGGAGACACTGTGTGGGCCAATGCCACTGTTCGGGCCATGGAGACTGGCGATCAGGAGCTGTCCTGCCATGTATCTCTGGGTCCGATGGAGCAGAAAACAAGAGAGCTAGTGCACGTCTACAGTAAGTTACCAGCCTTTTCCCTTCCCTGTGAGGGTTCTCTGCCGCTGAAAACTTCCACTGAAAGCCTTGGTGACTTTCTGATCAGGGCAGGCAGGTGGGAGACATGCACTGGGATGGCAGTTTTATCCAGCCTTCACCCTGCTGCCTTAGGTCGTCCTACTCACAGAGTAATTATGAATGCTCGAACCCGTTTCTAGGAACAACCACTTGAGCTGAGGAAGAAATCTATAAGATGAAGACATCTTGCCATCCGTGCCACACAGACAGAGCCAAATGTGGGCATGCCGCATTTGTTGTAGGAAAAGCTCTCAATTCCCAAACTGCCTTTGTTGCTCCTGCCATTCAGCACCGCGCAGTAATGGTCTCCAGAGTCTTTCCCCTGTTGTCCGCCAACCCAAGGGATGCTACTGGCAGCAGGAGTGCCAAAGTGGCTGCCAGTTTCGAGAAAGATGTTTGGTTGTCTTTTTCCCTTTCCTTATAGGCTTCCCGCCACCAATCCTGGAGGTAGAAGAATTAACATTGGTAGGGACAGACATTAATGTGACCTGTTCGGGGCATATGTTAACCTCACCGAGCCCTACTCTTCGGCTTCAGGGAGCCCCAGTCCTCTCTGCCCCTGGGGAGCCTGTCTGGCTTTTACTTACCACCACAGAGGAAGACGATGGCCGGAATTTCTCCTGTGAGGCCTCTTTGGAGGTTCAGGGTCAGCAGTTGGTCAAAACCACTACAGTCCAGCTCCATGTCTTATGTGAGTACAGGCCTGATCCTTCTTCTCAAAGCAAGGGTTAGTACTGTCCCATTTCCAGAGGTCCTGGCCAGCAGCTCCATTATTAGAGTTGCCACATTTTTTCCCTTTAAAATAAAAAAAAATCAAAAGAAAAAATTAAATTAAAGCTCTCCAAGCTTACCTTACCAGTAGCAAAGTGAGTGGGGAAGAACATGAGGGAAACTGGGAACAGAAGAGAGGAAGTGGGTTAGTGATCAGCTGCCATTTGTTGCAGGCCAGTTGGCTGAGAACATAGGAAGTGATAGTTGGAGTTTATCCTGAGAAAGGAAATTTCCACATAAAAATTTGTATTTTGAAAAAATGGAAAAGTGCTCCTCTCTGGCTTCATCGCTACCCATGTTCTCACTCACTGGGAAGCAGGAGCCCGAAGGCCACCATCATCAAGTCAGCGCTCGTGAAAATGCTCTGTGCTGCACCTCAGGCCCCTTGCCTGTTGGGACGGGAGAAAAGAAGAGTGGCTCAAAGCAGGGAGCTGATGGTCCACTCTTGGGTGGAGGGGACACAGCTTTTGGATTATGGAAGGAAGAGGTGAGCATGACCAGGGAGAAGGGAAGGTGCACACTGAGTTCTGCTCCCTTGGGGACTCTCTTTTCTCCAGACAGGCCACGGTTAGAGGAATCTGGTTGCCCTAGCAACCAGACATGGGTGGAAGGGATGGAACAGGTGCTCGCCTGTGTCCCAAAGGGAAACCCAACTCCGTTGTTGGTGTGTACCTGGAATGGAGTGATCTTTGACCTTGAAGTGCCACAGAAGGCTACCCAGAACCACACTGGAATCTATTGCTGCACGGCCACTAACCAGCTGGGCTCTGTCAGCAAAGACATTGCTCTCATTGTTCAAGGTGACTGCGGCACCCTTGCTGCCAGGCCCAGGATGGACGTCGCCCAGGGGGTGGGGGATTCTTATCCAAACATAGAAAGCAGAAAGATTTCAGTGGGCTGAGGAGGATGAGACTGAGAAGTGGACTTGGTGGGCTGGGGCAGGGTGATTCTCTTGTCCTTGAACCCTCTCAATTCTGTGTCTTCTATGCTTGGGCAGGACTGGATGAAGGAATCAGCTCCACCATCATCATCATCATTATTGTTGCCCTTGGAGTGGGTGTCATCACCATTGCACTGTATTTGAATTACCAGCCCTGCAAGATAGAGAGGCGGAAATTGCCCTATAGGCAGAAAGAGAAGAACAAAGAGGAGGAAAGCCGGTTTGCAGTTCAACAAGCAGAAATGTGCATCGCACATAATTGTTAAATAGAAACATCTTTGGTTGAAGGTGACCTCTGCTACTGGGGTTTTCTAAGGGAGGGAGCGGGTAGAGGAGGAAGGAAGAGACACCCTCTATGTTATGAAGTCTCATAAAACGTGCTAGGGCCCGTGTCCCCTGTATCCATCCGTCCACCAGCTGCACTCCTCCAAGTGCACTGTAGTCTCCAGGAATTTGTCTCAGTGGGGCCGCTCTCCTTGCTGTGTGATTAATCAGTTCACTCAGATTCAGAAAAGCAGGTCCTGTCTGTGCCTCATCACCCCATCACAACTGCCCTTTGCTCCCAAATACCAGAGATAGAAATGTCTCAGAGATATAACTCGTTTCTCATGGTTTCCTCAGAATTAAGTGGGAACCAGTATCTTAGTCCAGGGAGAGGACTTTGAAGGAAGTAAGCACCAAACAAAGGGGTAGGAATCAGAACCCTACTCCCGTCTACACACTCCCCTGCTCCCCTAACCTGGGGTTCCGGAGTGCTGGCTCCCAGACCCGAGCCTGTTAGACTTCAACTCACTAACCATTTATTGTATGCCTTGGAGGAGAATAAAAATCATAAGACATTCCACATGAGGCTTTACCCAGCCCAGTGTCCTGTCTCTGGTGTGGACATTCTTCCGCAAAATTTGGAGCCTCATAGATGAAGGGCTCCAAACATCTTTGAATTACTTTTCAGACTCCATTATAAGGTAATTATCTGTGAGTTCACATTTAACATGTACTTTTTTTTTGTTTGTTTTACCTATACAGGCTCTTAAGCTAGAGTTCCAATGTTTATGCCTCCCCCTTTCCATAAATAAATATGTATTTTCATGTGTTTGCAAACTATTTCCTTTAAGTTTTAGGGGGGCTCCTTCTGTGACAATGTTCACCATATGATTTTATGACTCAGCTTCCTTCTCTGTTCTTTGGGAAGAGAAGACATCAGGAATCATAAAACCAGATCTTTCTTCCAAATCAGTCACTTGTGGGTCACTAAAATGTTGGGAAATGGTAAAAGCCACATGGTTGCACTTTAAGTACGATTTCTAAGAATGTCAAATTGGTAGCATAAACAACCAGCCAGGGCAGGGGGTACATTAGCTCAGGGCAGCAGCCTGTCCGACCTGCCCTCAAAACTGAAGTTCTGACTTTCAGATAGAGGAGTCCATAGCCTTTCACACAGAAAGAATGTACCATCAGGCATCGAAGTAAAAAAATTCATTCTTCCCAGACCTTTCCTGAGTCTGGGGTATGATATCAATCCTTTGGTTTCAACTCATACCAGGCAGTGGGGATACAATGGTGAACCAAACACTCTCTCTGCCTTCTACAAGCTTACAGTCTCTGGGGGAAGCTGGAGCAAGTCAACAGGAAATTACAACTGTGCCTTAACTCCTATGACTGGGAAAGCACAGGTAGGTACAAGAACTTAGGACCAAGGCAGGATTCCTGGGAGGAAACTGGAAATACCTTGACTTTGCAAAACAGCATGCCACTAAAATGACCTTTTCAGCCTCAATTTTCCACTAAATATAGTAGCCACTGCTCTCTCATCATGTGAGTAATGTAAATTATTCACTTTTCTGAATTGAGCACTTGGGGAAATAAATTAGGAAGCAGGTTTAGGAGAAAAGAGTATAGAACTGTCTAATCCAGGAAGCTTCAGCCACTTTGGTGTCTTGGGATCAGCTGCCTCAAGTCTGGAGTTATTTCAGTCTGCAGACCCCACTTAGTGACCCTAGTGCCCTGAAGCACAGTGGATCCTAAATAGGAGGGAGGAAGGGGGTCATTTGGACTTCTGGTTCCACCTTGGATAAAACTTGGAGGCTTAGGCTGCCCGGCCTTTGCTTCTCACTGCCACATGGTGTCACTGCTGACAGAGTGTCCTACCCAGTTCACGAAACCTCCCAGTTCTGCAGATCCAGGTTCCAGGTCAGCTGCCCTGGCTTTTAAGGAGCTTGATGCACTTCCTCAGGGCTTGGTCCAGCTAGAGGTGACTCCTTGCATGGGTTTCCAGGGCTACAGTTCTTAGAGCTCAGTACTTCGGATTAGCTGTCCAGCAAGGCTCTTCAGATTTGGGTAGCCACACCTCCCCCCATAGGCTTGGAACTTCAGCTCCCCTTGCCCTCCCCAGACACACACAGAACCAGGGAGCAGGTGCCCCTTTCTAGTCAATTCTTAAAGCACAAAGAGTTTCATTATGTCTCTTTTCTAAAACAATAGAGCTGGTCTCTGCTAACTCTTCTAAGGGTAGCTCTCTTGTCTCCAGGGGACCCACCCCCTAAAACATTTGGATTATATATATATTTTTTTTCTGAGCTGCTTTCAATACCCCAAAAGTTTATCCTCTTATAAAAGTCAAGGTAACTTGCTCTTGTCTTTCTTTTTAAACCTGAGGAAAAAAAGCTAAATCTTCAGTGGGGTTTCTTACTATAGGGATGATGGTATTTACCTATTATAGGATTATAGTTGGAAAGAAATGACACAGTACTTGTAAAAACACTAGCATGGTGTTGTATACATGTGTTCACAGGTATTTGTTTTTATTATTACACCAATAAAGCTGGTAGTAATCATACCATAATTATAATATTCAAAACAGAAAACCATGGCAACCATCAAAAGTCATATATTGCAAACACTTCCTTTCTCTTCCCCATTGTGCTCTCCCTTCCTTCTTTGCTATTCCCCTTTTTTCCTCTACCTTCCTCCTTTTTTGTTCCCTATGATTTAGGACTACTTATAGGATGACCAGTTGTTCCAGTTTGCATTGAGATGGAAAGTTCTGGGACATGGCACTCCCAGCACTAAAACTAGGAAGGTCTCATTCAAATGGGATAAATTGATGACTAAGGATAAGTTGGATGAGGAGGATGGGTGAAGAAAGGGGAAAGGGTCATTTCTGCCCTCAGATGTATATAAAGGGACAAAACTCAGTGCACGTGTTCAGCAATGCTAGAAGAAGAAATTCAGAAGTGGTTGTTTAGGTTAAATTTAAAAAGTTACAAATGGAAAAAATACAATAAAGATTAAATTAAAAAACATAAAATAAAAATTAGAGACTTCCAGCCAAGATGGAGGCATAGGTAGACATACTGTGCCTCCTCGCACAACCAAAAGAAGGACAACAACAAATTTGAAAACAAAAAACAACCAGAACTGACAGAAAATTGAACTGTATGGAAGTCCGACAACCAAGGAGCTAAAGAAGAAACATTCATCCAGACCTGCAGGAGGGACAGAGACAGACAGCTGGGCGGAGAGGACTCACAGCAAGGCGGCAGCTGGAGGACCTGGTGATGCGGTGGATTGTGGACTGGGTGGTCGTACATTTGTGTGCGGATAAACCGGGAGGAACAACTGGGGAGCGAGACAGACTACACAACCCAGGGTCCCAGCTCAGGGAAATAAAGCCTCAAACCTCTGATTGAAAACACCTGTGGGGGTTGAGGCAGCAGCAGGAGAAACTCCAAGCCTCACAGGAGAGCTCGTTGGAGAGACCCACAGGGTCCTAGGACGTACACAAGCCCACCCACTAGGACTCAGCACCAGAAGGGCCCAATTTGATTGTGGGGAGCAGGGGAAGTGACTGAAAACTGGCAGAAAGCTGAGTAAGTGGCACTGCTCCCTCTCTGACCCCTCCCCCACGTACAGCGTCACAACGCAGCGATGTGGGTTGCCCCACCCTGGTGAACACCTAAGGATCCGCCCCTTATACATAACACACATGCTGAGACAAAAAAAAAAAAATGGCCCAAATGAAGGAACAGATCAAAGCTCCAGAAAAAATACAACTAAGCGACAAAGAGATAGCCAACCTATCAGATGCACAGTTCAAAACACTGGTAATTAGGATGCTCACAGAATTGGTTGAATATGATCGCAAATTAAATGAAAAATGAAGGTTATGCTAAGTGAAATAAAGGAAAATGTACAGGGAACCAACAGTGATGGGAAGGAAACTGGGACTCAAATCAACAGTGTGGACCAGAAGGAAGAAAGAAATATTCAACCAGAACACAATGAAGAAACAAGAATTCAAAAAAATGAAAAGAGGCTTAGGAACCTCCAGGACATGTTTAAACGTTCCAACATCCGAATCATAGG
>VMDR010014402.1:0-23591 GCA_007922815.1 Macrotus californicus | reverse complement strand
TGACCGGGAATACCTGCCAATTCCTCTGACTAGGACAGGGTTCCGGCTGCAGTGGGGCTTCCCCTTCTTAGGCGTCTTGGCCTTGAGGTTACCCTTCTTAACCTTGCCACCAGCATCAGCCTTCTTGGCTTGGGGTTTCTTCTCCTTAGTATCCGGCTTCTCGGTTTTTTCACCCGCCATCTTGCAAGATGGGAAAAAGGGTGATTCAGTTTTAAATAGGCCTGGAGCAAAAAGAGTCTTCACATCTTCCCCTCTGAGCTGTTCAGACTTGTGGCTGGGGACTTGAGAATTCACACTTGTTTTGTGTGTCAGTTTGATATGATTTAAAATCTACTTGTTTATTATGAAAATTGAAGTTGTTTTTAAGAGTGAAGTTGTTTTGATCTAAGAGTGAAGTTGTTTTTATAAGTAAGGTTGTTTTGATATGAGTGACATACATTTTGTCAGGATGTCATCTCATCTGTTCTCATTGATGAGCACTCAGCGGCTAAGCTGATGAGTGGCCCCACAGCGGCTTATCCCTAGGAGCGTATGAAGAAACAACTGTGGCACAGGGACGTTTAGACTGTAAACACCCAGAGTGTGTGAGGACTACTGAGAGGGTCTGGTCTGAACAAGGTGGTGGCTTGCGTCATTTTGAGGAGTTACTCCATTCCCCTGGGTCTCTGTCACTCCTACGTATACAGGAGATATCCGTGGGGTTTTTTTTTAAGAAAATGTTTTTCAATATCTATCTTCTCTTTGCATTTATAATATAATCAACAATCACAGAATTCTTTTTTTCCAATGCCAATGAAGCTGGCACTGCTGCTTATCAAAATAAACAAGACAGTCGATGTTGTATATAAAACCGTTTTATATGTTAACTTGTTCCCGAAACATTTTTTCTCTTTCTTCCTTGGCCTGGTATCCATGTTATTAAAATTCTGTTTGTTTTTCTTTGATTAGTCTGTCTTGGGAGCTCAGCCAAGAATTCAGAAGGGCAGAATGAAAGTAATTTGTCCTTCACTACACACATATGTGTAATTATCTGCCTCCCCTGCTGCTCTCAGAACTGAGCTGGCTTTGAATCACTTGTGGATTGAATGAAAATGATCAAGAACATCACTGGGAAGGTTTCATTCCCCTTTCATCTTTATTTCATATTACTCAACTGACCACGTTATTTTTTTCTTTAAAAATCTTCCAGGTTTAACTCTTCCTTGCCCTGCCCACGACTTCATACCATGCCTCTTGGTTGCTTTGCCTCCTCTCTCACTCCTATCTACTCCATCTTCCCAAACTCTGGCCTTGACATTCTCTCCAACCACTAAGAACTTTCCTTCTGCTGAACTCACACTGCATTCACTCTCACACTATTTAGCACTTAGTTTATCTGCTCAAAGGGCCTGTGTCAACCGTAGGTATCTAGGGCCAGAGTTCTGCACTTTTTCTACAGGCTGAGGGCTGAACTCAGTACCAGGAACCAAGGAGGCACTCAATGCTTATTTTACTGATAGAAAAAGCCAAACAAGTTGACACTAAAGCTCTCTAATCTTACCTCTCACCCATAGTTTCTGAACTAGGCGAGCAGGTATACCCCAGAACACCTCCTGCATGCACGTGATCACACCTGCCCGTTTCTCTCTCATTTCTGAAAACCCTATCAGGCTCTCAAGGTCAGTTCAAGCCCCTTCCCTGACAACCCCCACATTATGTTAGGTGTCCATTAATCGGCTGTTACTCCTAGGCAGGTGCTCTCTGTACCCGCACTGTCTACATGGTCTCCACTCGCCGAGTGTGACTAATTTAAATTGAGATGTGCTGTTAATGTAAAGCAACTAGGGACCTTGAAGACTTAGTAAAAAAGAAAGTAAAATATTTCATTTATAGTTCTTTTATTCATCTAACTTTAAAGTGATAATATTTTGGGTATATTGGGTTAAATAAAATATATTAGTAAAATTAGTTTCATCTGTATACTATGTTTCACCTACATATTTTCTTTGTTTAAAAAAATCACTTATTTTATTTTATTTTATTTTAATCTTTTAAAATATTTTATTTATTTATTTTTAGAGAGAGAGAAGGGAGGAAGAAAGAGGGAGAAGCATCAATGTGTGGTTGCCTCTCATGCGCCTCCCCCCCACCAGGGACCTGGCCTGCAACCCAGGCATGTGCCCTGATGGATAATCGAAGTGGCAGCCCTTTGGTTCACAGCCCGCGCTTAATCCACTGAGCCACACCAGCCAGGGCCACCTACATATTTTCTATATCAGTATAATTAATTTCACAAATGAACAAAATTAACTACTCCCCAGTTTTATTGAAATATAACTGACATACTATTTTTTTAAAGAGATAATTAGAAAATATACAATTGCCAACATGGCTTGTTTTTGTGGCTCACATTATTTAATTATTGGACAGCATTATTCTACGTGCTCATTAGCTTTTAGTCCTGTGTCTTGCGCTATACCATGCTTTACAGCGAGATGTACTCCTTCCTCTTCTAACTGAAGACCACCCTAGTAAGCCTAGGGTTTGGTGCAGTGACTAGACATGTAGGGACCCTCCATGTAACTTTGTAAGGGTGATCCTGGCAAAGTGCCCTATGAGAGCATCAGGGACGCAAAGGGCCCTGCAGTGCTGAGCCCAGTGAACCGCAGCACACACATGCAGTTCCCTGTGTAGGAGACGGAGGCCCACAGTCCTGTAGCTGTAGATACCCCAGATGTCATTAATGTAATCCCAAGGGGCTCTTAACCAGCCCACTGTTTCTCAAGACTCATTGAAAGTTAATGACAGGCAACACAGCCTGGGTGTTCCTGGCCGATGTTATCTGGGATCACCAGAATTCCTGGTGAAGAAGGCATTGCAAAACAAGCTTTTTGATACAGTTAAGTCTTCAACACAGATCTTGGAAACTGCAACTTTAGGCAAAACAACCTACAGGGATACCGATTTTACCCTAGGCTCCTTGATAGACACACGTATGCCATAGGAACCTAACTCTTATTTATATGAACGAGCCTATTGTAAAATTGGTTACTCACAGTCTCTAAGAAGCCATGCCTGATGCTAGCTGAGGACTTACTGTACTCCAGGCTTTCTCTGTGCTCTTTATCATTAATTAGAAAAATACAGAACAACTTTCTACACAGTTCAGGTATAATACAGACCAACCCTGTCAAACAGACTTGCTCTGGCAATGGGCATTTCCAATATGGTCAGTGTTAGTCAGTGCTAGCCACATGTGGCCATAATATTTTAATAAGTTTATATTTACATGTAAATACACACATGAGTGTAGTGGCTATATATATATATTTTTAAAGATTTAGTTATTTTTAGAGAGAGGGGGAAGGGAGGGAGAAAAACAGAGAGAGAAACATCCATGTGTGGTTGCTTCTCGTGCACCCCCTCCTGGGGACCTAGCCCACAACCCAGGCATGTGCCCTGACTGGGAATCGAACCCACAGCTGTTTGGTTCACAGGCTGGCACTCAATCCGCTGAGCCACACCAGCCAGGGCTAGTGGCTACATTTTACACAGTGCCATCCTATTCCAGGTTGTCCTGAAAAGAATTATTTCCCTTCTTTCTAAAAGTAAGGAAATCATGATGCTAGGAATCACTGCACTAACAAATCTATACCATTTCCATTCTAGATGATAGTCTTTGTATTTCATTAAGTTAAGAATCAGCCTAATTAAACTTATTTTCTCATTGTCTAAGATCTGATGCCTAAATTTCTTTCATGTGACAATTCCACTAAATTTCACGGGATGAGACACTAATTGAAACTGATTTTATTTTTCTCTTGGATATAGGTGCAAGGCTTTTGTCTATATTTTATCATGTCACCAGTCCCCACAGTTAGGACTGTCAACATTTACTGTCTGCCACCTGAGGTAACAGCAAACAGCAACTGGGGTTTACAGCCAGGGAGTACCAGGGCAGAGGGTGGGCAGTGAAGTAAATAAAGCAGGGAGCACAGGGCTTTAGTGCGATGCTGCTTTCTGAATTTGCCAGGTCCTCCTCCATCACTGACAGCTTCATCCACTTCACCCCATGTTAAATATGGTCCCACTTGAGGGAGGCACTGAGCCTATGATGCTGAGAAAGACGGTGATGAGGATAACCATCCCAGGACCAGCACAACCACCAAGAGGACTTTCCAGTTATCTTTGCTAACCCTCAACACCCTTGGGTCATTCTTGGTCATAAGTCAGCAAACACTGGGCCTCCTAGTAGGGTACTGAGCTGCCAGAAACAATGAATATTGGTTTTATACCAGGATGTCGAAAAAAGACCTGCCCACTGGACCTAGGAGCAGGGACCATACTATTGTCCTGGGTGTAAAACAGGGAGAGAGGGTGTCATAGGACAAAAGCCAAATCAAATGGTGACTGTCACCTGTGCTTCTTAGCAACTTACCAAGAAGGACATCTGATGTGGGAATTTAATCAAGGGAAGCTCCACTTTCTCAAGCCACCACTAGATTTTTGTTGTTGTTTTTTTGGTCAGCAAAACTATCCTAAAAATATGAGCATGTTTGATTTTAGACTTATATTTTTCAACTTTCTGTTTAAAAAGTAAAACTCTATTAACTAGATAACATGAGTATTTTTTTCCACTTTATGCTTCAAAGTGCCACTGTTGAAAATAAGCCAGTCTGGGTAGGATGTGGGCCTGCTGGTAGGAAACCACACCCAATAACCAGAAATATATTTTAACTCTGGCCAGTTCTTTTTATTTATTTTAATCTTTTAAGTATATTTTATTGCTTAATGGCCAGTTCTTTTTAATGAGAACACAGTCCACGTGGGAGGAAACAAAATACCCTATCAATAAAAATATACTGATGGAGCAGTTTCAAGTCCTGGGATTTAGCTACATTATCATTCCTAATGTACAAGCATTCTTTTCTTACGTAGTTTTTGTTATGTCCATGTGAGGTCAAAAGAGACTAAACCCAAAGAGGAAAAGTAGAGAAACCCAGTCCTAGAAGAAAACTAACTTTTGAAAACTTGGAATCAACCCCTTTAAAATAATGGAAAATATAAAAAATTCCTCTTAAATGATATATTTATCCATTTCATCTCTCCATTAACTCGAACTCATCTCTCTACAAATACACAGGTTATCCTCTCCTATCATCTCGATGGTTCTTCACTAGGGGCAATTTTGTCCCCCAGAGCTCACTTGGTAATGTGTGCAGACCTTTTTGGTTGTTACCGCTGGGCAGGGGCTATTGCTGGCATGTAGTGGGTAGAAGCCAGGGTTGCCATTCCTACAGTGCACAAGATAGCCCCAAACTACACAGAACCACCCACCCATGTCAGTAGTGCCACGGGAGAGAATCCCTGGCTCGTAGAGATGTGGATGTAACTGGTATTTCTGCAGTGGTTGAGATGCAAGAGGTTTTAGCGAAGACCATCTGCTGTGTTGACAGCAGAACACACACTTGACAAGCTGGTCAGCTAGAAGTAAGTGCAATTTCTCACTCGGGAAAGAACACTCCAGAGTGTGCAGCTACTGTTCTGAACTGCTAGCAAGCATTAATGTGCATTTTCTAGAATGTTCAGATCCACAGAAATCATTTGCAGTCGGTGGATCAACCTTAATAAAAAGACAGTGCTAACACAAAACAATACAGAACAGGTTTCAAAGTACTTGGAATTGGGATATCTCCCTTGTCCTATTTCTGAGTGACATCATTTTAAAATGTTAAAACTGACCCTGGCTGGTGCGGCTCAATGGATGGAGCGCAGGCCTGTGGACCAAAGGGTCACCGGTTCGATTCCCAGTCAGGGCACATGCCTGGGTTTTGGTCCAGGTCCCCAGTAGGGGGCATGCAAGAGGTAACCACACATGGATATTTCCCTCTCTTTCTCCCTCCCTTCCCCTCTGTCTAAAAATAAATAAATAAAATCTTTTAAAATACATTAAAACTGGTCAAGAAAAGCACTTCCAACTCTTACTATGGTCATCGTTTTGCAATATACACGTACATGCAGCACACCTCAGACTTACACAGTGTGATGTTTCAATATAAATGCACTCTGGAATGCCAGTGACATCCTATGTACAAACCCTCGACACATGTGATTGTTATGAAACTACAAGCCTCCTGCTCACTACGTAAGAGGCGGCAGTGTACTCACAGGCTCGGTTCCGGGTTTTGTAAGTGCAGGTGTAGAGGCTGCAGGGCCTCACGGGCGTGGACCTCAGAATCTGGAGTTTTCTCCACAGTGTTTTGCATGGAGAGGCTTGAAGAATGACTCTCAGGCTACTCATCACCACCATCTTTGGCTTGAGGTCTTCGTCAGATTGCAAAGAACTTGCAGGAACCTGATAACCCAGAGGCAGGAGGACAGAGGAGTAAAAGCTGTAAGTAGTAGAGCCTGCAGATCACGTGGAAACCTCTAAGTAGGACAACTCCACTCAGACTATCTGCACACACCATGGGGCTGCAGGAGGCCCAAAGGAGAGTCAAGAGTTTAGCCACTCTTGTCTCTGAAATTTAGTAGTCACCCCAGCATAACACTCCCTTGTCTGTTATGTCTGCTTTCTGCCCCTACCTGCACACAGGCCATGTGGACTTGAGTTCTTCCAACACCCGAGGTTCCTTCTTCCCTGGACCACTCTCTCTCCCTCAGTACCTGGTTAATATACCCTTTGATAATCACACCCAACATCACTTCCTAGAAGCCTTCCTTGACTGTGCCTCTCTTCATGATTCCAGTGCACTCTTATTCTTGGTCATGGAGCTCATCACAATTGAATTAAATGCCTCATCAGGAATGTAATTTATGACTCCATCTCCCCAGTATCTAAGCCCCATGGTGGTACGGACTATCTTTCTCTTAGTCACAGGTGCATCTCTTGGGGACACAGTGCCTGGCACATGATGGCTACTTGATGAGTAGCTAGAGAAGCCCTTGGTGATAGGGAAGGTCTTGATCCTAATTTCAAGAACTGAGAATAACAAAGTGACTGCTAGTATGTTCTCAGTATTAAGGTTTTTTCCTTTTTCTACATGTCACCATCACCCATTTGTAGGTTTATTTATACATTGGAAACACTTTAAAATGCTTGTGTTTAGCCCTGGCTGGTGTGGCTCAGTGGACTAAGTCTCAGCCTGTGAACCAAAAGGTTGCTGGTTCAATTGCTGGTCAGAGCACATGCCTGGGTTATGGGCCAGGTTGCCAGTTGAGGGTGTGGCAGAGACAACTGATCAATATTTTTCTTCCTCTCTTTCCCTGTCTAAAAACAAATAAATAAGATCTTTAAAAAAATTAAAAAAATGCTTGTGTTTTAAGAGCAGGGTCTCATATCCCTATCTATAAGATCTGAAGGCCCCTCAAAGTTCTGCCTGATCTGAAAGAGAAACCTACCCAAATATGAACCTAACCTGGTCTTACAGGGATGGGAATTCTGCCAGTATTCATTTTCATTGAAACATTTATTGTCATTTCCTTTGCTCCAGGCAGTGTATTGGGTGCTGGAATGAAAGATAAATGAGGTCATAAAAAGAAATTAAGTCCTGATACATGTTACAAGGTGGGTGAACCTCAAAAACATGGTGCCGAGTGAAAGAAGCTAGACAAAAAAGGTCACATAGGGTACGGTTCCATTCATATGAAATACTTAGAAAAGGGAAATCTAGACATAGAAAGCAGTTTGGTGGTTGCCAGGAGTTGGGGGAGGGTGAAACGGGGAGCAATTGATTCATGGGTATGCGGTTTTCTTTTGGGGTGATGTAATTGTTTTGGAACTAGATAGAGGTGGTGTTTGAACAACATTGTGAATGTACTAAATATTCCTGAATTATATGCTTTAAAATGGCTAGCTTTATGTTATGTGAATAATAAAATAATGCAAATGGAATAGGAAGGGAAACACACACCAATCCAGTTCTCAGTAGGTGTTAGAGCCTCCTCAGATTCTGCCTTAGGCTAATTAGAGGCCTCTCAACACTTTGGCAATGCCAGGAGAGGACAGGTGCCAAATAGCAGGGAAAGAGAAATTGAGAGGCCGCTAAAGACATATGTACTTACAGACTTGAATTTTACTGTTCATACCTTCTTTCCAAGAAGAGTGTAAGATATAAGCAAGCACATTAGGATCCCCCACAGTGCAGAGAAAGGAGGCACCCATTCTGATTTCACCCTCTCCTCTCTGTGTACTTCACTGCTATTAACCGGCTGTGAACTAGCTCTTCTACCCTGTACCACTGCCCTCAACTGCACCAGATCTGAGCTACAGGGGAGAAGGCTAGACCCAAGGGAAAGGTGGGGTATGTCCAGTAAAGGCAGGAAGCAGCTACTACCCTGAAAAGAACAACTTAGGGCTCTAGATAGAACTCTTTTTAATGAGCTATTCATCCAAGTGCCTGGACAAGTATTATAAAATGGGGTGTGACCAGGAGCCAGCTTTCAGCCTCATGCTGTGCACTGTTGTCCACAACACTCTGCCAATGAACACACTGACCTCAGGGAGCAGAGCTGCAGGTCACCACATGAAAGGGCACTGGTGGAAGTTCTTGAACCCCACGGAGGCTCCTTACCTGCAGGCTTGACTCCCTTCCTGGGGCCTTTAAGGCAGTGACACCTAAAGTATGCCTTCACTGATGAAAGGGGTTGGACATTTTCAAACCAAGTTAAAGTCACTTTTGTTCATCAGTTTTATGTGTGTGTATATATGCATGTTTGGAGGGAGCAGGTATGTCAAAATGTATGTGAATTCTTTTCTTCTTTCTATTGACTTCCATTCCCAAATTGAAACAATAATGAGCAACTGTCTCATAAAAGCAGTGTGCTGAGTAAAGATGAAAAGGTCACGTTTTCTTACTATTCTCACAAGTTTGCAACATACAAAGAAAAACTATTTAAACTGACAACTTCTGTTATTTTAGTTACCTTTTGTGGTAAAATATACATAATATTTATCATTTTCACTTTTTTTAAAGTGGCATTAAATACATTCATAATGCTCTGTACCCCAAACCAGAATCTATACCCAAAATTTTTTCATCATTTCCTCTATAAACTCTACCCATTAAAAGATAACTTCCCATTCCTCCTGACCACCTCCAAACCCAATAACCTCTATTCTACTTTCTTTTTTTATTTTAAATATATTTTATTGATTATAATATTACAGTTGTCCCATTTTCCCCTTTATTTCCCTCCGCCCTGTACACCCCTTCCCACCCACATTCCCCTTCTTTACTTCATGTCCATGGGTCATATATATACGTTCTTTGGCTTCTACATTTCCTATACTGTTCTTAACCTCCCCCTGTCTATCTTCTACCTACCATTTATGCTTCTTATTCCCTGTACCTTTTCCCCCTCTCTGCCTACCCACTCCCCTGATGATAACCCTCCATGTGATCTCCATTTCTGTGATTCTGTTCCTGTTCTAGTTGTTTGCTTTGTTTGTTTTTGTTTTTGTTTTAGGTTCAGTTGTTAATAACTGTGAGTTTGTTGTCATTTTACTGTTCCTATTTTTGATCTTCTTTTTCTTAGATAAGTCCCTTTAACATTTCATATAATAAGGGTTTGGTGATGATGAACTCCATTAACTTAACCTTATCTGGGAAGCACTTTATCTGCCCTTCCATTCTAAATGATAGCTTTGCTGGATAGAGTAATCTTAGATGTAGGTCCTTGCCTTTCATGACTTGGAATACTTCTTTCCAGCCCCTTCTTGCCTGCAAGGTTTCTTTTGAGAAGTCAGCTGACAGTCTTATGGGCACTCGTTTGTAGGTTACTGTCTCCTTTTCTCTTGCTGCTTTTAACATGCTCTCTTTATCTTAAATCTTGGGTAATGTAATTATGATGTGCCTTGGTGTGCACATCAGGGCACCTTGGCTTCCTTGGGTCCAACTTCTTGGGGACTCTCTGAACTTCCTGGACTCCCTGGAAGTCTATTTCCTTTGCCAGATTGGGGAAGTTCTCCTTCATTATTTTTTCAAATAACTTTTCAATTTCTTTCTCTTTCTCTTCTCCTTCTGGCACCCCTATGATTTGGATGTTGGAACGTTTAAAGACGTCCTGGAGGTTCCTAAGTCTCTCCTCATTTTTTTGAATTCTTGCCTCTTCATTCTGTTCTGGTTGAATGTTTATTTCTTCCTTCTGTTCCACACCATTGATTTGAATCCCAGTTTCCTTCCCATCACTGTTAGTTCCCTGTACATTTTCCTTTATTTCACTTAGCATAGCCTTCATTTGTTCATCTAGTTTGAGACCATATTCAACCAATTCTGTGAGCATCCTGATTACCAGTGTTTTGAACTGTGCATCTGATAGGTTGGCTATCTCTTCGTCGCTTAGTTGTATTTTTTCTGGAGCTTTGATCTGTTCTTTCATTTGAGCCATTTTTTTTTTTTTTGTCTCGGCACACCTGTTACACATAAGGGGTGGAGCCTTAGGTGTTCACCAGGACAGGGCAATCCACGTTGCTGTATTGTGATGCTGTATGTGGGGGAGGGGTCCGAGAGGGAACAGTACCACTTACTCAGCTTTCTGCCAGTTTTCAGTCGCTTCCCCTGCTACCCACAAGCAAATTGGGCCCTTCTGGTGCTGATTCCTGGGTGGGCGGGCTTGTGTACATTCTAGGGCCCTGTGGGTCTCTCCAGCGAGCTCTCCTGTGAGGCTGGGAGTTTCTCCCGCTGCCGCCACTCAACCCCCACAGGTGTTTTCAGTCAGAGGTTTTGAGGCTTTATATCCCTGAGCTGGGACCCTGGGTTGCGTGGTCTATCTCGCTCCCCAGTTGTTCCTCCCAGTTTATCCACACATGGGTGTGAGACCGCCCGGCCCACTAGCTGCCACCTAGCCTGGTCCGCCAGCTGCCGCCTTGCCCGAGTCCTCTCTGCCTGGCTGTCCATCTCCGCCCCTCCTACCAGTCTGGGTGAGTGTTTCTTTTTAACTCCTTGGTTGTCGGACTTCCACATGGTTTGATTTTCTGTCAGTTCTGGTTGTTTTTTGTTTTTAAATTTGTTGTTGTCCTTCTTTTGGTTGTGCGAAGAGGCACCATGTGTCTACTTATGCCTCCATCTTGGCCGGAAGTCCTCTATTCTACTTTCTGTGTCTATATATTTGACTATTCTACATACTTCATATAAATGGAATTATATACTTTTTCTCTGAGTATGGTTTATTTCACTTAACATAATTAAACAAATACTTCTTAATCAAAGCCATGTATGATGACAGCCCTGACTAAACTCATTGAGAATAGAGAGCAGAAGCTCTCTAAGTTTCAGGAGGGTGTAACATCTGAACCATGTGTCATAGGAGAGTCCATTTCAATAGCAGGGGCAAAGATAGAGAGATGGACAGGGAGGGATACTGTCAGCAATGATGAGGACATAGCAGGACAGGGGTGCTTAGGAGCCAAGGCCAGACAGGACAATTGAGGCTGAAATAGGCAGAACCTTGTGTTTTTTTCAGTAATCAATCCCAGTGTTGGGGGGAGGTGAGTAACCATGTGGAAAAGGACTCCTTTCTTGCTTACAATCTAAATTTAAAAAGAGACAGTAATTTCCGGGAACACAATGCCAAATACAAGATATATTCAACAGAAGGGACTTGCTGGTCTGTCCTTCAAAGAGAATGTTGTGATAAGACAAGGTCAACAGCATGCCTGACCATCAAAAGAGTTTTAAAAATGAGTAGGCATGCTCTTGGCCCTGCACGAGGGGCCATGTGAGGGTCTGAGACCTGTTACCATGGCACCTACAGCAGTCTGGGTAACTGATCTTTGGTCTAGCTCCAGAGCCATCAGGAAAGCCCTAAGGCAAGGCTGAGCTGGCGTGGAAGGCTAAAGCTGAATTCCAAGGCCGTGTTCATGCTTTGGGGACTGCTCCGCATTCTGCAATCATGCTGTCTGTGCACAAGGCCAAGGGTGGTGGCTGATGACACCTCACCCATAGGAAGTGTCTCTCACCTACTTCCAGAGTGGCTCTCTAGGACTAGGAGCACACAAGAGCTCCAGAGGGCCTGATGTCAACCTCACCTTCTAGGTTGTCCTTTTCTACAAAGCCCACCCAGTAGTGGGCTGCACATAGTGGGTCTGGGAGACTGAACTTCTGTTTGTCTCCTAAGAATACTGCTGATCTTACTGTAGCGGACACTGACTCTGAAGATTACCTTGTGCTTCTTTGACAAAAACAAAAACTAAATCCTGTAAAATCCTGTTTTTTGTAATAAAGCAAAATGTATCTAAAGATCCCATAATTCCAAGTCTGTTAAGGTGTTGGCCAAGCAGATGCCCAGGGACACATTAGAAAGTAGGGATGGTTGGGGATGTGAGATTAATCTGTAGAATATGAATTTCCAAGGGACTGGAAGGGTTTTAGATATTATTCCATGTGTATAGGAGGAAGCACAGATGGTTTCTGATGACTCCATCAGCACAGCGCATGATGGATGGGAGTGGGCAAAGAATGGAGCCAGGAAAGCCAGTGATGAGGTGATTTCTTCAACCATCCTTCATTAAATCCCATCACTCTTCTATTCTTTCATTAATCAAGACACCAATCAAACATCTATTAAATGCCAGACATCATTCTAGGTTCATTGGAGAACAAAACAAAGTCTCTACCCTTGTGGAACTTACATTCCAGTAGGGAAAAACAGATAATAAACAACTTAATACATAAGTTAGTTGTAGAGACAATTAAAGTATGTTCAGTAAAAAGTAGAGCAGAATAAGATGAATTTGGAGTTCCACTGGGAAGGGGTGTTGGCTCTTTAAACATATTGCTCAGGGGAAGCATTATTGAGAAGGTGAAAACTGAGCAAAGGATTGAAGGAGGCGAAGGAATTCACTATACGGCTATCAGGGAGAAGGGTATTCCAGGCAGAGGAAATTGCCTGTGGAAGCATTCTGAGGCGGAAGTGTGGCACATACAAGGGAGGGTAAGGAGGCCAATAGGACAGGAGTAGAGTCAACTAGGAAGAGGGCAGGAGGAGATGAGGTTGACAGATAACAGACACCAGACTGAGGAAATGTCCAGGCCATTGTAAAGGTTCTTTCTCCAACTCAGGTTTCTAGACTCAGCATTGTTGATATTTTTGACCAGATAACTGTTTTTTGTGTGTGTGGTGTTGGGGGGCAACTTGTACATTGTAGGACATTTAGCAGCACCCCTGGTCTCTACCCACTAGATGCCAGTAGTATCCTCCTTCCAACTGTGACAATGAAAACTGTCTCCAGACATGGCAGATGGCCCTTGGAGAACAGGGATCACTTCCAATTCAGAAGTACAGCTCTAAGCGAAATGGAGACACAATGAAGTTTTTGGAGCAGAGGGGGGGACATAGTCTGATTTATATTTTTAGGAGATCATTCAGGGTGCCCTACTGAAAATCACCTGGAATGGGAGGCAGAGAAAAAGCAGAGACACCATTCAGGATAATCCATGGGCTGGAACTAAGGATGTCGCAGTGAGGGTGGTGAGAAGTGGTTGGGTCTTGGCTCTACCTTGGGAATACAGCTTGTAAGATGTGCAAGAGAGTAGTCAAGGATGACTGGAAAATTCTTGGCCTAAGTATCTGGAAGAATAGGGTTGCCATGAATTGAGATGAGAACAATAGTGTGTGGAACAGGTTTTGGGTGGGAAATTAGTAGCTTGGAGTGGGGCATGTGGAGTTTGAAATGAAATCCCAATACTCCAAGTGGAGAATATGAAGCGCTGAACGGCACAGAAGTAGAGATGGACAAGGTACTTTGCATTTAAGATCACCATTTTGGTAAAACAAAACACCCATAGGTTTTGCACCCAACTCAAGGAGAGAAGAGGGAAGGGGTTGAAGGTGGCTTTGTGATTTTACAGCTGGATGATGCTGGTGGTAGAACAAGGATACATCCCTGACCAGAGAAACAGAACCTGGCCTGAGGTGGGAAGGGAAAGATGACAGTCCTCATGTAATTATACATTGATTTGAGGTCCAAGGTAGGGCTGAGAGGAAAGGTATAGAAGAGCTAGTAACACAGCTCTGGTGCTCAGGAGAGGCTATGAGGCTAGAGAGGAGAAGGAACACCCCCTTCCTCCAGGAGCAACAGGTGCAGAGAGAGAGACTGGAAAAAAATGGAGTGATTAAGGTTGCCAAGAGATTGAGAAGGAACAGTAAAAGGCAATCGAGAAAGGAATGGAGCATGGAAAGCCAGGGGCAAGGAGGGTTCCAGGAAAATCTAAATAAACAGACACTCAGTATAGCTAATGCTGGGCTACAGTATCTCTAATAATACATGAGATTATTTATACTCAAGCCTAAAGCCAATCCTCTCTGTTACATTAAAAGTTATAGAGATGGTTATTTAAACCTATCCAAGATTCATAAAATGCAAGCTTGTGAAACCACAAATAATGTTTAATTATCAAACATAATGCATAACAATAAACTACTACCACATTACTGGATTTCACAGAAAATTTGTCCTTATTTAAGTCTGTCCTGAAAGATGGAAGGGTTAACCTAAAAATAAAAGATTCAAGTGAGAGGCAACAAAGCGTTTATTTGAGATTTGAAAGAATAGGTATTCAGAAAGCACTGATTCCGGCAGAAACCCAAATAGTGTTCTGCTGAAGTGGTGAAGGCAAGGGGTTTTTATAAGAAAGGAAAGGAGAGTAAGTGTAGAATAGAAGGAATTTCTGTGGGTGTTAATAAGCTAAGGAAGGAATTTCTATAGCTGTAGATCAGCTAACAGAGTGATGCTAATTTTAAAGAATGTTTTTCATTTTCTGTCATATAGTCATGTCTACTTTCCTATTAGCTTTGTAGTTGTTTGGCACACGATGCCATAGGCCCAGTCCGAAGGCTTTTTGCCCAGGTTTAACCATTCAAAGGAGTAAGACAGCAAGGCATTTCCTTTGGGAGGACAGCTCTAACTCCATTTTGAAGTGACTCCATTCATATTAATTTTTACAGAACCATGGGCTGGATGGGTCCCAGGAATGTTAAGTTTTCTATATGACTTTGCTATCACTAATGATTTATGTATGTCTTTGGATTTTACTAACACATCTCTTATCTGCTGTTTTGCAGACTTACATATGTGTAGGAAAAGTGAACATTCTGAAAGCTTTGAAAGTAGTCATTCATAAGTCATGTATGTATTAGAGGACACAGAGTTTGAACTCTGCTTAACTAAGCCAATTACATGCATGAAAAAGAGACAGCAAAGACGTACCTACTAAAGTTTATGGTTACGCTGAAAAAAAATTCCTTCATCCTTATCAGATTGGCCCTTCATTTTCTCACCACCTGATTTAGAAAGGAAGTCAGCCTCTTGCCATTCTCCGAATTTAAATGAGAGATTATGTTTCCATGTCTTGACTGAGAAAGAGGCAGCTTCCCCCTCTCACCCACTTTTTTTTTTCTGAAAGTATGTTTCTAATCTGGGGTTGCCAAAGGTTTCAAAATACATTTATAGTAACTACTTAGTGTGCTGCAACTATATTCACATTCACTCCTTTGCTCGCAGCTCACTCAGTCTCTACTGCATTCAACTGTGAACCCTCACATCCTCTCCCCTGGCTCCAGCGAGGTGGGTATAGGCACAGAGAATGGTGCCCTTGCTGCTCTTGGCCCTTCAGTGAATTTCAGTCCTGGTACTGACGTAAAAATAACCCGAGTAAAGGCAGAAGGCCCTACATAAATGAAATGTTTCCCGTTTCCAACATATCCAAGAACTGTGACGATTCTGAGGGATGCACTGGGACAGATTCGGGGTAAGGTCTGAGGCAGCTTCCCTCACTAGAGAAATCTGGTTACTCCTTTCCACATTCCAGCAAGGCTTTTAATAGCAGCGTAAAGATGACCAGATTTATCTGTAATGGAAGTAGGGGAAGCAGAAAGCAATCTGTTTTTCAGTAGCTGGGAGAGAACAAGTTCTATTCAAATTCAGGTGTACACATTAACTTTTTGCACCTCTCCAACTTTCCCAGTTAAAATACCTGGGTAGGGAGGGCGCTTACATGAATATTAAGGGGTTGCCACCAGCCTCAAGGCAGAAGCATTTAACATTGAGTGCCACAAAGACTCACTGCCATCTGTACTTCGGTGGTTTTCCTCCAATTCTGGGCAGGGCACAAAACGAAAATGCAAGAAGGAATTGCAAAACACAGAAGCCTGAGATTTGTCCCGGAGACATAGCTGTAATGCTGATCCCCTGCCTTGGGATGGGGCACGGGGTGGCTGTGACTGCAACCACAGACCCTGGCATAGACAGGGGAGGGAAGAAATACAATACTGACCCAAGTCAGTCCCAGCTAGCCGTACCTTGGCTCTTGGAACCGCAATCTCAGATTTGTAGTACTTACCCCTGTGTCCAGCTACTTCACAGCTTCTTGAGTTATTCACAGCCAACCACCTTTAGCAAATTTCCCTCCTAAGGAACTGTCCTCACGCCTCCCACAAATTCTCTGGGGCATCTGTTTTCCCGTCAAGTGCAAATAACCCTAAAGGAAGTGCAGCCCTGTGGTTGGCAACTCCTACAGAAGAAGACCGCTGCGGGGCGGGAGGGGGGAGGGGAGGCAGGGAGAGCAATGCCCTGCCAGGCTACCCAGTCCGCGGGGCAACCCACGGGGATTGCGGCGATACACGCAAACAGCTGTCCTAGCTCCAGGACCCGGCCGGGCGGTGCTGGGGTCTGCGAGGAGTGTCCAGCCCTCCCTGAGTCAGCCAGCCCCTGTTGTAGCCCCGCTCCACACCTCCACACCGCAGTGGGCCCTTACCTGACCGTTTTCCAAAGAGCACGAATCTTACTCCGGAGACTCCAGCTTGCAAATTTAGCCATCATAGCCACGCCCCCTCATCATGTCCCACTGCCGTGGCCACGCCCCCACCTCTAGACCATGCCCCATATGACTGGTCACTCCACCTCCACGTCCTCACTTGGTGCCCTGGCCACAGCACTCCAGACAGTGCCACTGTGCCTTTGGCTTTTCCAGCCCCCTCCCCCCCAGCCACGCCCCTCTCTCTGGCCTGCTCCTGAGCTACCCTAGGGCCTACCACACCTTGGCTGTGTCCCTCGGCTCCCCTCTGGCTCCGCCCCCCCCATCCCGCCCCCGCCTAGCTCCTGGCCCTCCTCCTCCCTGGCGGGACTTCGTCGCAGGAATTTGATGTTGCGTGGGCGCCCCCCAACTTGTCTCTAGAGAAAACTTCCTGCCCAAAAACAGCGCTGGCGTCATTTTGTTGGGTGAAGTCAAACTGCAGGCTTTTAGGCGGTGAAAGACAAATACCGTATGATCTCACCTATAAGTGGAACCTGATCAACAAAACAAATAAGCGAGCAAAATATAATCAGAGACATGAAAATTAAGAACTGACAGTAACCAGAGAGGAGGTGGGAGGGGATAACCAGGGGAGGGAAAGGGGGAAGGGTCGTCAAGGAACATGTATAAAGGACACATGGACAAAACCAAAGTGGGTTAGGATTGAGGATGGGAGCTGGGGGTGGCTGGGGTTGGTGGGAGTGGAGGGGACACAGGAAATGGCGACAACTGTACTTGAACAACAATTTTTTAAAAAACTGCAGGCTTAAGAGCCTAGTCTAAAAAAATGGCTTTCCTCAGGTTTTTACCATTTCCAAATATGAATATGATGTACTAAGAGTGGGTGGCTCAGGAGGGACACGCACACGCTGGACAAGTCATGCAGCTGTGCTCCTTTCCGCTAGTTTCCATGTGCACTTCACCCGAGTTTCTACGAGCCAGTTTTCACATCCTCTGAACTTCTTTCTAGTCCCTCAGGCAGATGAGAGGAGCAAATGAAACTCCTGTATTTCCTGATGTCTCCTCCAGATGAACTTTCCTAGGCATTCAGTGAGCTCTTGCTGTCTAGGGCCTGTCGAGACAACACACCCAGAATGAAACTCTGGTTGGAGCCCAGCCTGTGCTCAGAGATTACGCTGCTAGCCTGACTCTCTCCATTTACCACAAGAACAAAGTGATGAGGATCTAACCAGCTTTTCTACCCCTCTACAGAAATATATTTCATCCATTCAAATCGTATTTATTGAGTACAGGCTCCCCTGACAAATAAGACGAGCCTCCAGGAGCTTACAGTCTGAAGTTGTCTGAGTTTGAGTTTAGGTGCAACAATTGTGACAAGAACATTAAAGATGATGTGGCAAGTGGTTGAAGAGTGGAAAAGAATTTGATAGTCACAGGTCTCCTCCAGTTGATTAGTAGGAATGCTTTTTTGGCGCAAACAGGAAACCACTTTTACAGGACTTAGTACACTTTTTAAAATAATAAATTCTCAATAAATCTTCATTGAATAGTTGCCCTTTTCACATGTGTAGAAAGATAACATTTCCCCCCTTCCTAGCAATAAGATTGGCTACTTTTATTTATTCGTTTCAGCAATAAAACTTTTATGATAGCATATTTAGTTTTGTTTTTGTTTTTACCACCCTCCATTTCATTTCTGGCTTGAAGACAGTGGAAATATTCAAAATGTTACACTGGAAGGAACACTGAGAAAAGAATAAGTTTCAATAGAAGACCATGACCCTGAGAATCCTGACTCATTTATAAAATATTTCAACTGTCATTCATTTTTGCCTGAAAAATTAACTTAAAAATTGATCCAAATACAGCCTATATAAATTACTGAGTTGATTTTCATTCAGTTAGTTCTACCTCATCTTCTTCCACCAATGATTTGAGGCAGCTTACTAAAATATAGATATTACTAGATAAAAGAAATAATTGAAGGAGCCAAGGAAAGGGGGACTAAATGGATGGAGAATAATGAAGCCAATGAGAATTTTAGCATTTCAGTATGCTCACCATCAGATCCAAAACAGTTGTTCAAGGTGGTGGGCCAGACTCTTAAAATAATTACACATTACCAATAACAGTTGACACACAATATTATATTACTTCCAGGTGTACAACATAGTGATTTGACATTTATTATAACTTATCAAGTGATCACCCCAATTAAGTCTAGTACCCATGTGATCCTTGCTCCCTCCATTTACCACTCTGGGTCCAGAAGGAAAAAAGAATTGAAGAGGTTGTAACCAGATTTCTTTCTTGTCCAGAAATCTCTAAATGGGCACTTCTAGGGGAAGGGCTCTCTCCATTAGCCATTCACTCATTCATTCAAATGATCTTTATCAAGGACTATATTCCAGTGATAAATAAGACAAACCTCAAGGAGCTTACAGCCTGAAGTTACCCCAACTTTGGTTTTGATATAAGAAATGACTAGAAAGGAAGGTGTGTTAAGGGGATTGATAGATGGAAAAAGACTTGGTAATGGTAAAGTTAATTTGTATATGGGGACCCACAAAATGGAGGCTGCGCCAGTGGTCCAGCCCATGTGACCAATCTAAACCTAAGTCATCCTGAACTTATGGGACACACCTGTCAAGGAAACCTAACACACACCGATCACAATTGTCTAAGTCAGCTTTCGCTAGCTTACCTTACCCTAGAAAATGGGACCTGCTTGCCTTATAAAGAAATCTCCGACCTCCTAGCCCATCCTGTTCCATTTCCATGTTACCTCTTCTAATATTCTGCAAAAGTTGCTCTTGCCCAGAATGCCTCGGGAAGAAAGCTTCTCTGATTGTGAAGCACTGGACTCCCTCAACCCATGGATTGTATTCCCTTGAATAAAGGACATCAAAGCAGTTAGTAAATTGTTTGTTTTGTCATTTGACAGTAACCACAGCTCTTCTTGATCTGATTAGTAGGAATATCTTTGGCCAGAACACATAGGAAGCCAATTTTAGAGTACTTACTCGCCCCTTACACAATAAATGACCAATAAATCCTCATTGAATGCACTCCCCTTTAACTCGTGTAGAGAGCTATAGTTTTTCCCTCCATAGTAGCAAAATTGACTACATATAATTCTTTATATGCCAGCAATAAGGACTTGAAGATCACACATTAGTTCCCTTCTCTTCCATTCCATTTCTGCCTTGAAGACAGTGGGAACTTTCACTAATGTTGCACTAGAAGGAACAGAGAAATTACAACTTTCAATGGAACACTTTCATCAGGCTCACTCTGACCCTGAGAACTCGGCTTCATTTATCTAAAATGTTTTAAATAGGGTTCCTTTCTTGCCTTAAACAATAACAGGAAGTGAGTCCAAATACATGCTAAGTGACTATGTTAATATTTATGTAGTTAACAATAGCTTGCTTGTTCACAAATGACTTGATGCAACTTATGAAAATATAGGCAATATCATATTAAAGACGTAGTTGAAAGAATCAAGAAAAGGGGAACTTAAAAGAAAGAGAACAATGCAGCCAATGATAAGATAAACAAATAGGCAATCCACTGGATCCTTTGTCCTTGTGAGCGGAGGGAAATGTCCTTGTTAAAGTGGGCCAGAGATTTCACTGTAAAGTTCGGAATGCCCATTGAGAGAATGACAATCATTTTAAGGTTTTCCTGTGTTCATAGGACATAAAAGCTGGGTTTTTGTTTGATTTATTTGGAGTACAGTTTTTCTTGATTTTGAGTACCAAGAGAAATCCTGATCCCTCATAAAGGCGATGTGAGCTATGTGGAAACTAAGTGTCATAAGGAATTACACAGTTCGCCTCAGTGGAAACCATCGCTACAATGAGAAGACACAGTGCTTTAAATCGATGCTATGAACTATCCAAACTTTCCCGTTCATTTGGGTAAAGTACACAAATTGTGAATGGTCTGGTTGAATCCAGGGTAGCATTTACATTATTGTCACCCAGGATGGCAAGTAAATTTCAACTTACATTTCGACTCCGATTCGTTCTCAGAAGCTTTCTGCATAACTGTGCTGGGAAGTTCTGTGGCTGAGTCCGTACTCAGAATGAAAAAGTTTGGGGATTAACATTGCAGGATAGGTGAGTGGCTGCTGTGAGCAACAACCTATCCGGCATCTCTGATTTGTAGGAATCACATCAAAGCCTCGGCCTTGCGTGCAGGTCTCCAAAAGCCACACTTCTCATTATAGGGTGTTGAGAATGATCTTATGTGGTACAGAGTACAAGGTCATTGTCACTGGTCAAAACTTCAGAGCAGAAAATTTGAGATATTAATCCATTTATATGCTTTTAAAGTTCTGTTATGAAAATGAGAGCATCTAACAAAAGTGGCCCAATGCCCTGATGCCTAGTCACCTCTTTATAAAGGCTGGCAGACAGAGCATACATACACCAGGCAGCCTATTAGGTGATTAAAGACCAAAGAGTTGTACTAGATTTTTCTAGCTACAAGGATTTTAGCTTAGAAAAATAAACATTGTGTGCCAACATCATGGAAAACTTTCAGGGTAACATCCAAGAAGCAGTTAGTGTAAATACTTAAACATCTATGTGGAAATACCAGGAGACTTGGTGTGAGTCTTCCTTTTACTACCTAGGATTCATTATGACTTATTGGTCTTCATTCACAGGATGAGGCACACAGACAGGCACACATATATCCAATTTAAGTGACTGCCCTTTAAATTCCCACTTCAGGACTATAACGCTGGCAAAATTCCACTTTCTCAGTTTGTCTAATTTTTGTTTCCTAGCGATAGTGATTAACTTTCACTGAGGTAAAAACATGTTACCCTGTAAAATATAAGCCAAAGTTTGTACTGGTTATGGCTGTTAATTAACCTACAAAATTTCACGAGCCATTTGAATATCCTAGTTTCATAAGGTTTTCTCATCTTAAAATAGACCATAAAAGATCAGGATGAGGACAAAAATATTCCAAAGCCTTGTTTATGATAGATCCTACAAGTGTTTTTTCCTTTTTGATTAGGAATGAGAAAAAATATAATGGACGTCAAGATACTTCATTTCTAACAGTTTTAGGCTTCTTAGAAATCTAGTTTATGATTGTGATTAGTCAATTCAGTTATATTTAACAATCCAATATTGATGGGCCATGAGAAATGCAACCATTATATTATTAAGAATTTTTAAATCCAGCCCTGGCTGGTGTGGCTCAGTAGATTGAACACTGGCTTGTGAACTGAAAAGTTGCTGGTATGATTTCCAGTCAGGGCACATACCTAGGTTGTGGGACACATTCCTGGTTGGGGGCATGCGAGAGGCAACCAATTGATGTGTGTATTGCAAATTGCTGCTTTCTCTCCCTCTCTTTCTCCCTCCCTTCCCCTCTGAAATAAATAAATTATTAAAAAAGTTTTAAATCCTATAATCAATTATTCTTACTTTCCAGCCAGATCTTTCAGAACCATGTGATACATCCAAAGATACACAAACTCCAATTTTCCATCAAAATTTGTAATTTAACATTATTATTTAAGAGCAACCTATAAGAACTTATCAAGTGCAAGGACTAAGCATTAGGTACTAGTGAGTGGAATGCACAGTGATACTTGCAGGATACATGCATTTTACTTAGAGGAGTTTCCAAACAGACCCAATGTCATAAACTAGAGGAAAATGAAGGCCTGCAGGACCCCAGTGGGGACACAAGGAAGAGAGAATTGGCTTCCTCCCCAAATAGCCTTTGTGGGAATCAACTCAATGGTCCCAAGAGGAAGGTGCTGCAACCATGTAGTCTTTCCTCGTATACAATTTTCAGTGCTGGCTGGTGTGGCTCAGTGGATTCAGTGCTGGCTTGCAAACCAAAAGGTCATGGGTTTGATTCCCAGCTAGGGAACATGCCTGGGTTGCCATATCTGTAATGGGCAACCTATTGATGTTTCCCTCATATTGATGTTTCTCTCCTTCTCTTTCCCTCTCTCTAGCGGTAAATAAATGATCTTTTAAAAGAGGAATGTTCAATATTGTTACTTAATACTAATAGTTAAATGTTTACTCAAGAAGGAAATATGTAAAGGGGATAAAATTGAGTACAAATTAAAGCAAGATTTTTCTTTTTTCCTTTTCTTTTGATAAATGTAAATAATTTTTTATTTTTCAATTAGTTTACATACCATATTATATTAGTTACAGGTGTACATCCCAGTGATTAGATATTATATAACTTACTAAGTGATCATCCTGATAAATCTAATACCCTCTGAAACCATACATGGTTATTACAGTAATATTGACTACATTCCCTATGCTGTTCTTTACAACCCTGTGACTATTCTGTTACTGCCAATTTGTACTTCTTAATCCCTTCACTTTCACCCATCTCCCACACCCCGCTCCCATCTGACAACCATTCAAAATGTCTACATGTTTTTCCTATGAGTCTTAAACAGAAAAATAAAATGAAATTTTGATTAGGCAAGTCAGATAAAGCAGATAAGGGAGAGTAAAATTAATCAGTTATGGTAGTAATGATCTTGAGATTTAAGTAGAAATAAGATAATAGATTTGATTATTCTATTCTATAATTAGCCATCTTAATAAGATAAATGAACTTATTATAATAATAAATTCAGAATTTAGAGAAAATGATAAGCTTATAATATGTGTGATAAAAAATTATATATTATATATATTAGACTGATCTGTCATTTAATCAGTATCCCATAGGTTTATTAAATGCTAATCTTTAGAGAAACATTAGTTAGGCCTTTAACTGGTCCTTTCTTCCTACTTATTAGTTGTGTTCATGGAAATAACCCCAAGTAAGAAGAATGGGAGTCAAGAAAGGGAG
>VMDR010014401.1:0-23606 GCA_007922815.1 Macrotus californicus | reverse complement strand
CTGCAAAATTTCTTTTGAGAAATCAGCTGACAGTTTTATGGGCACTCCTTTGTAGGTAACTGTCTCATTTTTTTCTTGCTGCTTTTAAGATTAACTTTTTATCTTTAATCTTGGGTAATGTAATTATGATGTGCCTTGGTGTGTGCTTTTTTGGGCCCAACTTCTTTGGAACTCTCTGAGCTCCCTGGACTTCCTGAAAGTGTATTTCCTTTGCCAGATTGGAGAAATTCTCCTTCATAATGTTTTCAATCTCTTGTTCTTCCTCTTCTCCTCCTGGCCCCTATGATTCAGATGTTGAAACATTTAAAGTAGTCCCAGAGATTCCTAAGCCTCTCCTCATTTTTTTGAATTCTTGTTTTTTCATTCTGTTCTGGCTAAATGTTTATTTTTTCTGTCTGCTCCAATTCATTGATATGAGTCCCAGTTTCCTTCCCTTCACTGTTGTTTCCTTATATATTTTTCTTTATTTCACTTTGCATAGTCTTCACTTCTTCCTCCATTTTGCAACCATACTCAACCATTTCTGTGAGCATCCTATTACCAGTGTTTTGGACTCTGCATCTGATAGGTTGGCTATCTCTTCATTGCTTAGTTCTATTTTTGGAGTTTTGATCTGTTCTTTCATTAGGGCCATATTTCTTTCTCTTGGCCCACCTGTTAAGCTGTAAGGGTCAGAGCAATAGGTATTCGCCAGGGCAGGGCAACCCACGTCACTGGGTTGTGGCACTGTATGTATGGGAGGGGTCTGAGAGGGTACAATGCTGCTTTCTCAGCAATTTCTCCACTTTCAGTCATTTCCCCCACTACCCACAATCAAATTGGGCCCTTCTGGTGCTGATTCCTGGATGGGTGGGTTTGTGTACATTTTAGGACCCTGTGGGTCTCTCCCAACAAAAACTCCTGTGATTCTGGGAGTTTCTCCTGCTGCCTCAACCCACACAGATTTTTACAGCCAGAAGTTTTGAGGCTTTATTTTCCTGTGCTGAAACCCTGGGTTTCGAATTCTTTCTCTTTCCCCAGTTGTTCCTCTGTGTTAATCTGCACACAAATGTGGGACTGCCTGGTCTGCCAGCTGCCACCTTGCCCCTCTCTACTCCCACTGCTAGTCTTCACCCCTCCCATTAGTCTGAATGGATGTTTCTTCTTTAACTCCTTGGTTGTCAGACTTCTATACAGTTCAATTTTCTGGCAGTTTTGGTTATATTTTGTTTACAGATTTGTTGTTGTCCTTCTTTTGGTTGTGGGAGGAGGCAAGGTATATTCACCTACGCCTCCATCATGGATGGAGTCAGTTGTTGATAATTATGTATTTATTGCTACTTTAATGTTCATAGTTTTGATTTTTCCTTTTTCTTAGATAAGTCCCTTTAACATTTCATATGATAAGGACTTGATGCTGATGAATTCCTTTAGCTTTATCTTGTCTGGGAAGCACTTTATCTGTCCTTCCATTCTAAATGATGGCTTTGCTGGATAGAGTAATCTAGGTTGTAGTCTTTCCTTTTCATCACTTTGAATACTTCTTGCCAACCCTTCTAGCCTGAAAATGTCTTTTGAGAAATTAGCTGACAGTCTTATGGGAACTTCTTTGTAGGTAACTATCTGTTTTTCCCTTGTTGCTTTTAAAATTTTCTTTTTATCTTTAACCTTTGGCAATTTAATTATAATGTGTTTTCGTGTGGTCCTCTTTGGGTCCAGCTTGTTTGGGACTCTCTGGGCTTTCTGCACTTGCATGTCTATTTCCTTTATCAAATTAGGGAAGTTTTCTTTCATTATTTTTTCAAATTTTCCAATTTCTTGGTCTTTCTCCTCCTTCTGGCATCCCTGTGATGCCAATGTTGGTACACTTGAAGTCGTCCCAGAGGCTCCTTATTCTGTCATCGTTTTTTTTTTTTATTCTGTTTTGATTGGATGTCTTTGCTTCCTTATGTTCAAAATCATTGATTTGATCCTTGGTTTCATCCACTCCACTGTCAATTTCCTGTAAATTGTTCTATATTGCAATTAGTGTACCCTTAATTTCCAATCGGATCACATTAATGCTGTTGCAGTGTCCACTCAGTTCCTGGAGCATCCTTATAACCAGTGTTTTCAAGTCTATGTTGGATAGATTGCTTATCTTCATTTACTTCTTTTTCTGGAGTTTTGTTCAGTTGTTTCATTTGGGCCATATTTCTTTGTCTCCTCATTTTGAAAGCTTTCTTGTGTTTGTTTCTATGTATCAGGTAAAGCTGCTATTACTCTGTCTTGGTAACATGGCCTAATATAGTAGGTATCCTCTAGGGTTCAGTGGATCAGCCACCCCAATTAATGAAGCTGAGTGCTCAAGGTGCACTCTCCATGTGGGCTGAGTACACCCTCCTCTTGTAATTGAGTCTTGATTGCTGTTGGCAGGTAAATGGGAGGAATTTACCCAACCAGTCAGCTGGTAGGATTGGCTATGGCCACTGGCCACCTACCACCTTCTTCCATGGCTTGTAGAGGTCTTTGGGTGTTGGTGCTCCAATGTAGTCTGTAGCTGTCCACTGGGTGTGCAGACTCTGGTGTTTCCCAGGTGGTGCAGGCTAAGGCCAGCCACCATCTTGTTCTGTCTGGGGCCACTTGACATAAGCTATAAAGTGATCTGTGATTCTAGTGCCAGAGCTGGGGTTACTTAGCTAGGGGTATGGGATTGGGCTCCGCTGATGCTAGTTTGATTTAGGAAGGTCTGAATCGTGTGCTGAGCTATGGCATTCATATGGAAAAGCCACTATTAACAGTTTGGGTGGGCCTGTAAGTTGAATGGGGCAGAGCCTTAGGTAGTCACTGGGGCAGGATGTGTGAATCAGATTGATTGAATCTCAGATATGGTGCCACTGGACTGTGGCTCAAAAAAGGAACAATGGTCACTGTCTGCAGTTCTGCCTGGGAGGAAGCTGTCTCCCAGTTCTTGCCCAGATGCCAGACATTTCATTTCCTCCCTGTATGCCACTGGTGCCCTTCAAGCTGCTGCTCTAGTGCTAGAGCCTGGAAGGAGTGAGCCTGAGTAAGTCCATATGTGGTGTGAGGCCCTTTAATAGGAGAGGCCTGAGAATCCTGCCCTTTCTTCTGCTGATCTAACCCCCTTCTAGTTTACAACCAGAAGTTATAGGGCCTTATCTTCCTGGCACTGGAACCCTGGGCTGGGTGGTCTGGTGTGGGGCTGGAATCTCTCATACCTGAGGTATCCCTTCTAATTTTTACCCACTACACATGGGTGTGGGACTGGCCTGTTCTGTGTCTCCAATTTTCCAAGGCTTCCCCCTTTCCCCCCTCCTCTCCATCTGGATGAATGTGGTTTCTTGAATTCCTTAGTTGTCCCACTTCCATATAGCTCAATTTTCTAACAGTTCTAGGTGATAGTTGTTCTGGAGTTTAGTTGTAATTTTGTTGTGTTTGTGCAAGGACATAAGCCATGTTTATCTATGCCTCCATCTTGACTGGAAGTCCCCTCTTATTATTATTATATTTAATGATACAGCCTATTCTTCTGCTGGATAGCTCCAAGATTTGAAAAAAAATAATGATATTGAACTGGAATCTTCTAATATCTAATCCATCTATGGGTGCTAGTTCTTTGAAAAACAGAGTTTGGCACATGTAAAACACACTCTATAAGTGTTAGTCATCATTATCATCGTAACTGTCATTGTAATTCCACATTACACTATCACCCTTAAACAATTATCCTTGAAAAGCTGATACAGTAGTAGAAAGAACCAATGTTTAGAGTTAGAAGACTTAAGTATGAATTCTACTTAAGTAACTAATCTATATTAATTCTAAACCTCGAATGTCTTATTTTCAATATGAAGAAACTCTGTAACTCACAAGAACATCCTCTGTAAAATGGTGTCATTGATTTTCATGTTTCTTTTCAGAGTCTGGTGCTGTCACTATCAGTGTAGTTACAATCTTCTCATTCCTACACCCCCCCTCAGTTTAAACACTATAAGGTGAATTCTGTGCTGACAGCCCCCACATCCCATGCCCTCCTCTGAGTCACACCTGTGTCCCTCCTATCCTCTGTTAGTGTTTCTTACACCTATGCTTATTTTTATGACTGTCAGCTCGTTGAGAGAAGACTTTATAGTACTGCTTCTTTGCATCCAACTGAATTAGTTTGTACATATTGGAAATTAATGTGAAGATCAAATGTTATATTGCATGTGGAAAATAATTTTGAAAAGATGCTGTGATATGCAAAAATTTAAGTTTGAATTGTTGTTGCTACTCATTCACCATTGAAGAAAAAGAACTGTCTTAGCAGCTAAAGAAACCATGATGAAGAAGTGAGGAGCAGAAGCAGGTTACTTTCAACTAATCTAACATGGCTCTGTAAACTTTTCTGCTTCTGGACCTAATCTGTGATCAACGTTGGACAGCACACAAGATTTTACTAGTTGTTTTCAACTTTATAGAATATTTGTAAGTGATGAGGTCCCTCCTCCAGAACCATGGAATTCTGGAATTTTTTTCTCCTTCAATTCGTTTATAGACTATGACCTCCTGTAAGTCTCCATAAAAATGATCATTTTTGTTGTCAAACAAGAACTTTGCTCTTATTCATTGAGATTCATAATATTTCTCTCAGCTGGTCACAACACCATTTTATCTGTTTTTCCTAGTTTCAATACTAAGTATCCTCTAAGACAAGGGTCAGCACATTTTCCTGTAGAGGGCCAGATAGTAAATAATTTTTAGGCTTCAGGGAATGTATCTCTTTATAGCAACTATTTAACTCTGCGTTTGCAGTGCAAAAGCAGCTCTAGACAGTAGGTAAACAAATGGGCATGGCTGCATTCCAATCCTACTGAATCAGAGTCTGTATTTTAATAAGATTTCCAGGTGACTCACATGCATATTCAGGTCTGGAACCACTACTGCCCATGAATCACACAAAGGAGACATCTGGGAGCATATTGTATTGTGCTTACTGGGGTGGGCTGCCTTCTCAGTGTGTGACTTGTGAGCCTTTTTCAGTCTCTCCTTCCTCTGCCAACTTGCTTCTCCTGGTTGTTCTCGCCCACCAACCGCACGCTCTGCCTCACTGTCAGCTTGCCTCGCCCCCTCCTCAGCCTTGCAGTTGCTCATTCCCCAGGTTCTCTCTGTCCTCAAGGGAGAGTGTGAGGAACTGACAGATGGTATGGGCTGGGCTTTCTTGAAGCACTCACTGCTCAGTGTGGGACTGTGACTTGTGTATTTACACAGTGCCCACCCCTTTTCTGTACCCAGCTCTCCTTTCGAGCGTCGGTATAAATGAAAAAGGAAGCTCAGGTACAGAGGCTATATCCCCTTTCATATTGTGATACTGAAGAGCCTACACTAATGAGTAACACTTTTCAGTAAAATAATGATGGCAATAACAAGAAAAAACATTGTAAGAGTGCTGGGGAGCAAAGCAATTGAACTGTTCCACGGTTTTCAATGGAATCCAGAGGCCTTAATTATGAGGTATATTTCTTCAGGTAAGTCTGTCAAGCCATTTGGAATAGGCAATTATGTAATTTTCCTGGTACTCTTCCTTCCCCCTTCTCTTTTATTCTTCTTTATTAATACAGCTATCTATCAGAATGAAGTGGCCCACACACACAACTTTGGGGTGATTCAAGTATGTGTAAGCTGATTTCTTGACCTAGATTAATCTGATGAATCAATCTCTCTCTACCCAAGAATAGCCCATGGGTTTGCACTGGCTTTCCTGGGGGTGGGGCTTGCACTCTGCTGGCTCTAGGTTGCACCAGGTGGTTGCCTGCCCCACACGTAAGCACATGTAGTGACAGACAACCTGTCTACCTGCAGCTTTGTGGCTCATATATAGTAGGTTTTCAGTAGATATTTACCAAAGGCATGCCTTTTCTTCCAGGACAGTGCTCGGCATGTGTGTGAGCCATCTCACTGAAATCTCTTTTCCCATGTCTATTGATTAATCTTTCCACTACCTTGTAACACCCTAACATGCGTTATATATAAAAGACAATTAAAGAGTAGTAAAATTTACTGTGCCTAGCACTGTAAGCAGTTGCTAATATTATCCCCATTTTAAAGATAATGAATCTGAGGCTTTGAGAGGGCAACATGTCTGAAGTCTTACAATTAGAAAGTTGAGGAACCGAGATCTGAATCCAGGCGGCATAACTGGAAAGTAAGTGCTCTTAACCATGAACAATATCGTTAAGTCTCATAATAGAAATTTAGGGTGTATAGGGTTCTCCAACAAATAGCATTTCTGGAGATTTGCAAGTTTCAGCTGCAAAGTGAGTCATGGATACTTAAGGCCCATGCGCAGGAAGCTGTTCTGCGTGGGTCATCAGGAAGTACATTGGAAACTGATGCTGACATCCTGTTAGTCCCACTAAAGTGCAGCAATGCAAAAATCCTTTAGTTCCTCAGGGGCAGGGGAGCCCTTGCAATCATCAGCACAGCCCTGGTAAACACATAAATAGTGGCAGTTCCCTGCAGAGTTAGGTGGTGGAGTCCCAGTGATCACCTTTCACTTCCTCCTGATAGTGAGGTCTCCAGGGTTCTCACCAGAGCCTCTAATGCAATCCCAGCATTTCGAGCTGTGCTCCTTGGTGCACGCAATGCATTAATGGTGTGAAAAATTGCAGCTTACAAGCCCTCTCTTGAGCAGCTGTGATGACAGTAAAGGCTGCTTTGCTGCTATGGGGGCAGGTATTTGGCAGAACATACAATTCCTGAGAATTAGTAGCCTGGTTCACCTCGAGTGCACGAAAATCAACATTCTGCTCAGATTTCTGTGGTCACAAGCCTGAATATTTGCCTGGAGCCGTGCTGTTTCAGGCAGTGACTGGGGCCGGTAGAGCCAGGACAGAGGGAAGACTGAACGGCATCTCAGCTGCACGCAAAATCAAACCTGAAAGAGAGGTGAAAGCCAGCACACCATTGCTTCTCTTCCTCTGATTGCCAACGACAAGAAATCATTACTTAGGGATGGACACCACAGAAGTTGCCTTTGTGATGACACAAAAAGGGATGTGAAATAATTTTGTGAAGTTCAGATGTTATACATGGGAAGTGCTATTGTGATTATCAGTGGATTGCCCTCTGGCAGAAAAGAGGAAGAGACCAGAATGTACATGGGAGCTGATCGTATGTTCTCTCAAATGTAAGCATGTCATAAAAGTAGAGGACATTACTAGTATCATGTAAATCCAATTCAATCCAGGCTACAGTGACTTGCAGCACCCATCTCTCCGTGGGAGAGATGTACTTATCTCTGAAACTGGGGGCTTGTTTCAGTTTAGCGACCTCCCTTAGACAGTGTCTGCTTTTCCTAAGTTTCCCACACTTCCATTGCTACTCAAGTACCCTTCTATTGATACCTTTTCTATTTTTATTTTTTATTGATACCTTTTTTAAATTTAGATTTATTCAATTACTCAATAGAATATTTTTTGAACATCTACCATGTGCCAGGCACTGGTCTCAACATCTAGTAGAATAAGAGACAAACATATACAAGCAAAAATATGTTGCAGATCCTGTGAACTTACCTGTAAAATTTATAGTTAGGAAAAGCAGGAAGAAGGGTCAGTAAAAGAGGGATTGGGATGGAGGCAGTTAAAGAAATTCTTTAAGCAAGTCCTATTTTGGCCTCAAAGTGGTTATAGATTCTGGTAAGAGACAAGGAACTTTACATATTGCTGATCTGATCCATTATAACCAATCCAGAGGGCGATATTATTTTCCTTATTTATGGACATGTACTGAATACGTACTTTGTGCCAGGCTCTATGGTAGGAAGTATGGATTTGGTAACTTAGAGTCTAGTCTGTAGGCAGACATGCAATTAATGATGTCTACAGAAGAGAAGGTAAAAACTAGGTGGATCTCACATATGTTATTGCCTTGAAATATATCTGGAAATCTTTTTCTCAGACCCCTGACCTACCCTCTTATTTAATGGGACTAACTAGTACCCTGTTTGCATAGCTCAGTGGGGTCATTACTTGGTTTGCAAATCATTAATGAACACCTGGGAGGATTGTACTTCTTAGTGGGTGGAGCCACATGATTAGTCCAGGCCAATGAGAAATGATCAGAGTGATGTGTGTCACTTACAGGTGGAATACTCCAATGCTAGTACCAGACCCTCAGAGCTCTCTTTGTCCCTCTGGCTTAGCATTTGGTGCCACTGGAGTTGATGGCTTTTCTATCAGCTTGGGTCCCTGAGTAGTCATGATTAGCAGAGGCCCCTGGTGAACTGTGATGGACATCTAGAGTTAACAAGAAATAAGCTGTGGTTGATTTAAGTCCCTGCGATTTTGAGTTGTTAGTGATCACAGTGTAACCCAGCATGTCCTGATGATGCACTTCTTTGGGAAGGCTACCACCTTCTACTAAGTTAGGTCTCTCATCCATCTGTGCACTGCTCCCTGTACTTACTCTTTCACTAAACTTAAAATCACCCATCATTACATGCTTAACTGGTTAGACTATAAAAGGAGAGGAACCTATTTGTCTTGTTTATTACCAAATCCCTAGGACCTAGCACCGTGATTGGCACAGAAAAATGCTTGTTGAAAGAATGAATGAATAAGTAAGTGAACAAATAAACTGGGATTTTTGCAGAAAGCATATGTTTTTAAAGGGGCTCAACTCTTCATATAAATGTTGTACTACTTAAGGTCCTGGGAGCAGGCTAATGACGTCAGTGCATTTCTCCCACCTCCCCTGACTATTGTCCCTAAATTTTTTACAAGCTTAGGGTCAAATAATCCCAATTCCAGTATGAAAAACTATATTCCCAAAGGAATCAGTTCTGTGTGATCTATGTGGACAGAACAATGTTTTCCCTGCATTTACCTGGAATTTGCTCCACTAGCATCACTTGCATTGGAGGAAGTGCTGTTCTTGGCTGGCTCTCACACCTGAGCCTCTGCTTAGATTTCAGAGGCAGCCTCTGATGTGGACAGTAGCCCACAGATTCCACACCACCACACATCTCTCAAAAACGTGTCTTTGATGAATCGACTCCCCTCCCTGCACAAACACAATTAACTAAAGCAGGTAAAATCGTGTCTTGGGAAGATAATGAGGTTTACTTCCCTTCCTGTATAATTTTGCCTGTGTGTGGCTGGTATCCTGGCTTGGATCTCATCCAGCTCACCCCAGGGAGAGCATAGCTGGTAAACTCCATGGAGATTTAATGAAGCTCCTGCCTGTGTTAAGAAAACATTAAAGTTACTCCAGATTCAAAACAAGGTACATTTTGGCAGCTGTAATTTGGGGAGCAAAATGGGGAACTCTATTCACCTCTCTTGTAGAATCACCACCATTGTGTATCCCTGAACCCCAAGTCTTAGCACATCTCTTTCATATATGACTCCTTCATTTAGTCTAGGAAAACAGAGGCATAGGAGAGAGGCAAGCCAGAAAGGCCTTCCGCACTGGCTCATGGTCAGGAGAGCTGTGTTCTTTGAGAAGACTAGACAGGCTGGGATGTGATTCAGCAAATGCCAAATAGCCCCTGCCAATCACTTCCGCCCTCTTTTTGCCTGTTCTTCTGCGGGCCTCTAGTTGACTTGACATTCTGTGCTGCCTTGGGTATAAACTTATTTCCAGTTCTGCCTCTGAAGCCTGCTGAGAATTTATGCACAGAGGCACTGGCTGTGTGGCTGAAGCAATGGCCCGTGCTCACTGCCACTTCTTCTTGTTACACTTGCTTCCAGCACATTCATCTTGCTGC
The DNA here is from genome assembly GCA_007922815.1 of Macrotus californicus. Classification (NCBI taxonomy): domain Eukaryota; kingdom Metazoa; phylum Chordata; class Mammalia; order Chiroptera; family Phyllostomidae; genus Macrotus; species Macrotus californicus. The sequence continues at coordinate 13,876 of VMDR010014401.1, read as the reverse complement.
TAGTGTTTGTTTCCCTGATTATTTGTGATTACCTGCATTCCGCCATGGTATGACCACTCATTCTTATTTTCCAGTGACAAGAACAGGTTCCTTTGCACACTTATGGGCAGAAGAATAAACACAGCATGATTTATAGGCCAAAGTGTTAAGGGAGGGGAACTCTATAACCTCCATAATGTTAATCTAGAGATATACTGATAAAGTCAGGAAATGCAGAAGTTGTTCATTTCAGTGCTGTTTGCCTACAACTTGGAACGGCAATTCTAAGTTACACTGAAGAACTGAGGATAAAGCTGTGTCCACCTGAGAGAGAATCCATTTTGACACACCTGCAGTGGGTGGGCCCCGCTGGTGAAGGATGCCAATTCAAGCTCTGTGTAGATCTGTGTATTTCCATTTATTCGGTGGATAGAGACAGGCTGTATCCTATACTTTATTGCTCAGATAGGGACCAGGGTGGGGGTGGGTTTAGGAAGGAAGAGGTATATTAAGACAGTGCACACAAGGGTGCTTAAGAAACACAAGCCATATGCCTGATCAGTATCCTTTGGATACATCTCAAATTAGTTTTTGAATTCACTTGATTGGAGGCTTCTGTTTAAAGATTATTTTTTGGGGGGTGCGTTCTGAGACTGATTCTGTTGAACCACTCAGTCAGCAAGTCAATCTGAAGAACAATTTATTGAGTGCCCTCTCTCTGTAAGCTCCTGGAGAGCTAAGGACCAGTGTATCTTATTTATCTTTATTTTCTCAGTCTTTAGAATGATGCCGTACACATAGATACTCTATAAATGTTTGTTGAACTTACTGAGCTATTACTGTATGGAGAAGGACTGACACATAATGAACACCTATGGGGTGCCTGGAATGCTAGGCCCCGAGAACAGTGATCAATGGAAATGTCTCTGCCTTTAGGAGTCCACACTCAAGTCTTTCCTCATGGATCATGGATGCAGGAGATGATCTGGAAAATTTAGTGCTGAGCTCAGATTCTCTAAGGGCAGCTTCGGAGTCATCCAAGTTTGTGATGAATGCCTGTAAGGAGGTTTAAAGAGGCTTTGTAGTTATCCTCTTTTTTTTCTGAACAGATTTTTAATCTCCTGGAAGAAAGGACAGTATGGGCCTTTAGTAAGGACTCGATGTGGCATGGGAACCTGAAACCTCATGTTTTCCCTTCCCTTAGCTTGGGTCAGAGCAAAACCTCACCAATCAAGCTGGTCCCCCTTAAAGCAGTGCTGATTCTTCGCATGGGGTAGAGTGCTGGGAGCATCTCACAAACATACCATGGGTCATGCATATAGATTAAGCCATTGTTCAGTAGCTGTTATGTCAAACTCTGTCACCTTACTGAAACAGCTATAACAGAAGGCACCTGGCAAGCTCTGTCTAGTTCTTCCTTCTGCTCCCCTAGCATCTATCTCTACATCCCTCTCCCACAGAAGCTACTGTAGAGCAATACTTTATTGCTGTGTCATCTGACTCTGAGCTCCTTCAGGATGCAGACAGCTGTGTGTATAGGTGGCCCAGAACGACCTGCAGGGGGCGCTCAGAGCCATGGTGTTAAGGGCTGAAGCTTTCTTTGGGAGAAGAAAATCAGTTAAAAAGTCTGACTTCCACTTTCTCTTTTGGGTTGCTCCAAGCTTAAAGGACACCTCTATTTTGATCCCATGTTCTGTGCCACTACTTTGCTGAGATAGGCTCAGGAGTCCTTCGCACCTTTCTCTTTAAAAAGTTGAGCAGGAACCAGGGTAGGTCCTAGGAAAAATCATGCATGAAGAGAGGTTCATGCAGGGCCTGCAGTGCCAGGGGGAGCCATTCACCCAGAATATAATGTGAATGCTGTGCCCTGGAGCTGTTTCTGTGTGCACTGGCCTCCCTGCTCCTTACTGGTCGCTGCTGTGCCAAGGTGCAGCCAGTTCTGTAGGGTATGAGGGACTGTGGGATTTAGAAGCACAGCCTTAGCTGTGTCTGAACCAGCCAACAGTATCTCTGAGCAGTTACTATGCCTTATAGTGCTCAGCAGCCGGGACAGTCAGCAGGAAGGACACAATCAAGGCCACACTCTGTGGTCACTTACAATCATGTCTTAATTTCTTATTCATCTCAGCATCAGCAGCTTCAGGCACCCAGCACATGATAGATATGCAACAGATGGTGGCTGGGACTCACTGGATGCTACAGCAACTCCTGCATTGTTCCTCTTACATCATTGTATGCAGTAATAAGAAAGCTCAAGGCCTAAGGGTGTGTGTCGATATTTGCTGCTCACCTGTGGCCTGGGTTTGCTGCTTTTGCTCTCACATATCCCATGTTTTGAGCACTTTAAAAAGAGCATAAACTTTTGTATCATTTTCAGATTCTGTTTTTCCTACTTACTACATGGATGACCTTGCATAAGTTCTGAGCCACATTACCCTCACCTGAAAAATGGGAATAATATTACCCAGCACAGGTAATATTATTATATGTTCTCAAAACCTAGAACTTCACCCAACACACAGCAAGCCTTTCCCACCATGTTTGACTTCTTTCCCATAGACTTTTTGGATGATCATGGCATACCACTGAAGTCCTAGTTTTTATCCTGACAGTCAGGATCTGTGCTGTCCAGTATGGTAGCCACTAACTAGATGTGGATGCTTAAACTGATTAAATTAAATTAAAACTTATTTGCTCAGTAGTTCTATACACATTTTATCGCACAGCATAGCTATGAAACAATGCCATCACTGCAGAAGTTTCTATGGGTCTGTGCTGGCCTAGATATTGTTTATTTCTGACATCAGGACTGGCACAGGTCAAGTCTCCCAGGACATAGACCCTGAGGCAGAGATTTATATTCCGGAATTGGTTGGAGATGGTCTTGGGCACACATCTGGAAGTCAGTGAGGGAAGTAGGATTAGGCTAAGGGACAGGCTGAAGAGAAGCAGCACCCATGGAGCCCTGAACCTGAGAGGGCTCTTCAGAGATATCTGGAATTGAGGCAAGGGGATGAGGCCTCTGCACCCCTTCTCCAATCATCATCAGACATTGGCTCCCCCACTCTCGTCCTGCAGAAGAGGCATGAATTGGGGAAGCAGCTTTCTTTTAATAAGGGGGAATTCTGAGGAGCGGATTCCACTGTGAGTTGTCCGTTGCCAACACTATCAATAGTTAAGGAATAAATGCCTCCATCCTCAAGAGGCAATGGGGTGGCACACCACGTTGGGGTTTTGATGTGCTGTCACACTGCAGCCTGCTGATAGCCAAGGATTTTGTGCTCTGGGCTTCTGCCTCATCAACAGTTTGCTGCTGCTGTTCCTGTTCAGCTTAATACAGCTAAAGACCATAAATGAGAGTTTTTCTGAGACTCAACATTATTTCTATCTTTCAAATCATGGTGTTAATTAAAGCCTGAAGCAAGTGGTATTGGAGTGATATGTATGTGTACGTGAGTGTGTATATATCTCCTCAGGTCTTATTTTCTCACCTGTAACATGAAAACAAAAGGTAGAGAGAATAGGACTGTGTTGTGACCCTTCAAGGCCAGGCAGGTCCATGGTATTTGTGCAGATGGAAAAATATTCATAGAGCTGTTGGGATATCTGGCATGCCTTTATTCATGGGTGGGTGAGCCACTCACGCTGCAAGCTGTGTGTCTATCTGCATGTCTCATGTCGTGGTCCCTGCTCCCCAGTGTAGCACACGTCGTGGCACCTGTCCCCTGTGTGTCTCCCATCATCAGTCCCAGCAGGGAGCCCCTACCTGTCTCAATACTAGAGGGGAACAAAGCCGTCAAGATGCCAGAATTATATAACATAACATAATTCTATACATGTGAGCCCACTTCATGTTATGGGAACAGTTTATCAGACCCATCTCAAGGCTATGAGAACACTGCTTCCCTTAGCTGCCCAGACACCTGGGTGAGGAAGCCAGACTGCCTCCACTGACCCTACAAGGACTAAATCAACTGCTAGGCTAACATTGGCATTGTTGTTCGGTGGTCCAAGGTGGGATGCTAATTGCAAACAGTTGTCTTTGGATGACTTTGGTTGTAAGTAATAGAAACCGAACCAAGTTAATCTAAGCCAAGGGGAGATTTATGAGAAAGATACTAGGGTATCTCATGGAATCTAAGGGCAACCCAGCTGGAATGCAATCCACACTCTCATTTCAACTACAGTCATGTTAGGTGGAACTGCTTTTACCGCCTCAGCATATTCCCATGTAGAAAGCCCTTCGATAGTGTAGAACACTGGGCCAATTTCTTCCCTCTCTCTCGCTCTCTCTCTCTTCCTTGAGAAGTGGGGGATGTGCCTACCTGAAGAATTTGGAAGACTAAACTGGGCATGTTTGGCTTATCCCCTTCCTTCCTTTTGGGATCTGTCTGCTTGCAGAGAACACACATTCTGCTCTGCTCCTTTATCCCTCCCACATAGTTTAAGATTCCTGGAAGATGGCAGCAGGAAAAAGTTGTAGGGATCCAGCCCTGACTGGGCCTTGGAAGGTAGGTCTGCCTACTCTGGGGTCAGAACTGGGGAGCCCACTCTGCCACACCCAGAGCAGTGATCTCCAAGGCGTATCTCAAATAAAGGGGCTATTTTTATCTCAATATGTTTCCTGTGTCTCTCAGTTGGGTTAGAAGTTGGGCAGGGAAGAGGAATCTTTGTATTGGAGCCTTCTCAAACTCAAACATATCTTTCTTCTTCTGACATTTACTTCATTTCAGCTTCTCCTGATTTTTCATACACAGAGCATGAGATGACTATATTCACATCCTTGAGTTTTAAAACCACTGACTGGTGGCCTTTTAATCCCAATTCCAAATCCATGCAATAGAGTGTCTGATTGATTTAATATTAGTCAGATGTTCATCTTTGGTTGAAAAAGCCTCGCAGAACTTGGGGAGGGTAAATTCACATATTACATAGAAATAACTTTTCTGGGTGGGGAAGTAGTTATCAAAAAGTGAGGTCATTGTGACTGCCCAGAGCAGTGTTTTGTGAAACCATGGCAGAAGTGAGGTACTTTGGACCAGCTAATTGATTACATTAAGCCTGTATTTTTTTTTTTTTAAAGGTGGATTTTAAACCTGTTCTTGTCATGGTGACCCTCATATTTATGTTGCTACGAATCTATACTCATTTTGAACTGAACCTCCAGCTCAGGGCTGTTTGCATGCCTGCTCTAGATAGAGCCCTGAGTCATTTGATTAAATAATCTCTTTAAGTTATTTCCTGCAAAGGTGGTATGCTATTGAAAGTTTTGCTGAGCAATTATGTGCAAAGGATAAGGAAAGAGGAAAACGTAGGTATTTGATGGGACACAGTTTAAGCCAACAGGTAGTATACTGCCATCCAGAAAAGTTTTTCTATATTTAGAATCAGATATCACCAAGCTTCATACACATGGCAGCTCACAGTGACATTTCAGACCATTGATCAGATCATTTCTTACTCGGATTGTGATATTCTGTAGTAATATATATGGTCAAACCAGAGCATCTCTGTGCCTCTACTACAGAAAAACTCATGTTCTCTAGAAACACAGAGCCAGTTCAAACCAGGTTCAGGTTCCTTTAATAATCATTCAGGTCACCTGACCTGTGCCACAAAAAAAGGCCTGGTATCCATGATGGACTACCCTGCTGAGAAATTAATCTTCAGTCAACATGTGTATATGTGTCCTCTAGAAGTCACCATTGATATTTCATAATTTCTTTTATTGTAGAACTGAGGGGCATGTTCCTTGTCAAAATGAAATCAATGTGAGAGTAATGCACTGAGAGGAACTTGGTCTTAAGGGCTTTGTAATGGTGTAACAATACAGTTATTTTTCCCATGCCTTACTAATCCACATAAATTTCTCTATATGCTTCCAACATAACTCCTTTTCTAAGTGCTCTTAACTTTATCATTACATTTATTTGTATTTTTATTGTAGCATGAATATACTCATATGGTCATTTTATAAAGCTAGTACAAATTGAAAATAAGAAAGAAAAAAATTATTAATTATCTCACCACTGTAACATTTTAGACTGTTTCCTACAAATTTATTTAGACTTTCAAAAAACATAATTGAGTTTATTTTGTGTCTGTAATTTTGGTTCTGCTTTTTTCCTAACGTCTATTATAGCAGGTATTAATCATAATGTTATAACTATACTTAATAACCTTAATTTTTTAAATGACTGCCTAACCATTCTCTTTTTGTTGGATATTTCATTTGGTTTTAATTTTTCATATTTATAAGAGATTCATTAATTTATAGAATTGCATTGGTGATACTATAATTTGTGTATTAGATGTTAAAATTATATATATGTATACATGTACATTTTTTCTCTTCAGATGAATTTCTGGAAGTGGAATTACTAAGTCAATGTTTCTTTTTAATATTCATTTCTTTTTGATTCAGGCCCCTGAAAGATTTGCTGGGTGCCTGAGAAAAATACTCTCACTTGGTCTGAGTTTCCTGTGAACAAATGAAAGTATGTTCTCTTCATTTCACTGAGGGTGATTAAGTCCCTTTTTGCTTTAGACTGTCCTGAGATGCTTTCATTCTATCCTCCCGCTTCCCCCCCCCCCCCCCCCCCCCCCCCCCCCCCCCCCTGCCAACACACACACACAGAAACCCATACTCTTCAATCATGGAAAATGGAAAGATTCTGTTTCTCTTGTCCTGGCCAACAAAGAAATCACCTGGTGACTTTGAACAACATAGTTGAAAGCAAAGGAGTTCTGAATGATTTTAAGGTGTTTCTTTCTTTTTCTTTTTCTTTGTCCTAAGGCATGCTACACCATTTGCTCCTGAAATCAGTGACTTCAAATGCTTGCGGTATTATAAATACATGGAGGGCCCTCTTGGGATGGAGGGAAGTGCAATGGATTTGAAATGAGAATATCAGGCTCAGGCCCTGCCACCTCTGTCTTTTGCACACTATGTGAGGTGTTTTGTTTGAAATCCATGGCCTCATTTAAGTCCTCACATTGACTCTCTGAGCTATCACCCCTCTCACTCTATAGCTGGGAAAGCCCAGTAGGTAAAACAATGACATATGGCTGGCAAATGGCAGACTTCAGGAAGCTCAGTATTCCTAATCTCAAACACTTCCTTTTTCCATTGTCCCAGGCTGTTCTTTTTACCCGTGTTTCGTTGGACAAGTACTTAGCCTCCATGAATCTTGTACTATTGCTTTAAGTTGTATATAATTATATCTACCCCACAGAGCTTTTGAAAAGATCAAATAGATGATTTAAATAGAATGTTCTATTTAAAGTGAAATATAAAAAATAAAGTGAAACATAAATGTTAGGAATTATGAGTATGCCAATGAAAAGGTGATTAATATAATGCTTATGTACAGGGCTCATGTTGACTTCTGAAAAGTTTGAGATTTAATTTTTAGTTCCTATTTTACAAGTTTTCATTTTATTTTTTCCTTTTTCTTATTTTTCTTTAATCATTCCCAAGGGATTGAGATGCAAAAAATATTTAATAATTAAATAGTAAGGTATTAGATTTAAGTAAAGCAAGAGGTTTGAGTTCTTTCCGTACAAGTTTCTCAGCCTCATCACTATGGACATTTTAGAGTGGGGCATGGCCTGCACACTGCAGGATGTTTATCAGTGTTCCTGGCCATTACCCGTCAGATGCCATGGCACTCACCTCCCAACTGTGACAGTGAAAGGTATCTCCAGATACTGCCAAATGTCTGTTGGGGGTGGGGCTATGTGCAAAATTGTCCCTATTTGAGAACTATTGCTTTAACAGAGGGTCTATCTGTGGGATGCAAATTTTATTTGCTAGAATTTGGATTTGAGTGTTTTTATTCCTTAATGTGTCAAAAGTATAATGTATGAGAGTTGCTTATGCAAAATAAACTATCTTTAGCATTTGTTGCCTTGGTCTATGCAGATTTTACAACCTTGTTACTAAATGAATATCATTGTTTTTCTGACTGCCCAGAGAATTTTCAGGGACTGCTGATATCAAGATCTGAATGAATACAAGATTATAAAAAAAGAAATAAAGAAAAATAAAAATCCAGACAATTACAATGAGAAGCCTGTTCTGGGGATAGCCGCTCCTGAAAATTTCCCATTTTCATTACAATTTTGGTCTCAAGGATGGATTTATGTTGTGCCGTTTTCAGTTCTTGTTACCATCATTGTCATAACAGGGAGTGAGCTGAATTGCAATGCCTCGGGTAGTCTGTCACTTTCAATATTGTGGGGCTTTGCTCCGACCTTCCTTTATTCCTAAGTGATGAGGAGGCACCATTGCTGACCAGAGAAGATGAAGCACTCTGGGAGATCAAAGCATCAAGGCCCAAGTGGCTGCTCAGTTTGGTGCTGGGGGTACTGTTTAGCAGTCTGAATTGCAGCTGGCTCATCTGTCCGAAGAGCAATGTGGCACACAGTTATGTGGCTTCCTTTGGCTTAGCATAGACAATGCTCATCAAAGGAAAGAGAATAGGAAGACAACTAATTTTTCTTAGCACATATTATGCACCACTGGGCTAAGAGCTTTACATGTGTGGTCGAGCTGGGAGACTGAGATTATGGCTTGAAAGTCTCAGTTCTACAAAATCAGAACACTTCTAGCCAATATATTGACATGTGACCTAAAAATCTAATATCATATTACTGTATTATAACATTAATTCAGATATTTAAAACTTAATGTGTTATTTTAAAAAGTGGCTTGTGAGTCCTGGGAAGCAGGGAGGAAACCCCATCACCACCTCTAGAGTAGTCATGAGCGAAGGGAGAACCCTGGGGAGTCCTGATAGCAACTCAGGACTTCTCTTTTGTCTGAGATGTTATAGGCTGTTTGCTTTTCAAAGAACTCTAAGGCTTTGTGGTGTTGACACATAAGTCAGTGTTGCTCTTTGTTCTTCCTAAAGCTAGGTTTATTTATTTTTAATTACGCTATTCAACAAACATTTATGAAGCTTTACGGGAAGGGAATTGAACTAGATGCTAGGAATAGGTTTAAAACCCAGACCCTTCCCTCAAAGTGACTTACAGAATTGTAAAGGGTATAAGAAGTGTTTTTTAATTCCTATAACACAAAAGAAAGTTAATTGTAAAGATTAAGAAGGGACATATACTCTTTGACTTGGAGATCACAGCACAGACTTTGGAAACAATCAGAAGAGCAGCTGTTGAACTGAGAAGGGCAGACTTACAAAGTAAACTTCAGGTAGAGGTGAAGGTCATTGATGAACATCTGTTGTTGACTTCTCTCACTTTTCCAAACTCCCACCCTGAGCAACAGAAACCTTCCTCCTGTAGCCATTGTAGGCTACCTCCTCACCCACACAACAGCAGGGGTTTGGGCACATGTACATGAGCTGCAGTGCCCTGGCCCCAATTCTCTTTGTTTACCATAATCAAATCTTCACCTCTTGCATTAAGTCATTCTTAACTTTACACTAACCACACACCTTTTTCTCTGGATTTGTTCTCTCACTCCATTTCTGCTGAAAGGATTGGATGAGTCATCCCTATGAACCTTGGGGGCCTTCTCTCAGACAGTTAATTGAACAGAGGTTGGTACATAGCCAAGGGGAAACCAGTTGAGCCCAGCATATTCTCTCTGTCAATAACCTGAACTAAGTGACACAGAGCCTTTCTAATGGTGGTAGAGATGGATCTGGTATTTGAGACCAACAGACATGTTAGGCCAAGCAGAGAAGTACAGCTGAGAAATAAAAGAAGGAAAGCTAAGAGAAGCAGGAATGAGACAGTACATGCAACCTCTGAGAAAGCAACTGAAATTGCTGATTTTTCAGGTCACTAACGGCTCACAGGAGGCTCAGTTATTATTTCCCTGCTTTCGATTCCGAGAGTTTTATAACCTAACACTCAGTTTCTGCTCTGACCCAAGTTGATTAGAATGGGTTTCTGATCCTTCCCACCCAATGGGCTTGGACCAAAACATCTGCCTACATTGATCTTTCCATTCCCTGAACTTCCTGTTCACTTACTTTGGGCTAACTTATTTCTAAATCCATCAGGTTTTAGAAAACTTAGCATTTGTATTTGACTGCTTCCTCAGTGTGTGCCAATTCCCCTACCAGATAGCTCTTTAAGGGTAAGGCAATACCTCATACTTGGGAGGCAGCATAACATGGTGTTTTAGAGCAGGGACTCTGGACATGGGCTGCCTGGGTCCAAGTCCTGGCATGACCACTCTATCAGCCAGGGTAGACTAGAGTACGCTCCATTGATAGACCTCTCACTAATTTGCAGTCTGAACACAGCAAAAGTGTGTATTTTTGCTTATGCTGAATGTCCCACTCAAGATGGCAGGAGGCCTATAGTCATCACGGTCACTCGGGTAGGTCGTACCTACCACATCAGTAATCAGGCCAGGGCCAAGAGAACAAGGTGGGCTGACACACTAGCTCTTAGACATTTGACCATGGGCCCTGAGGAGAACTGAAATATTTATAAATGGTCTAAGACTTTCGTAACTTCTTGCTAGTAGTGTAACTTGAGGCACATTGCTCACTTAACATCTTTATGCCTCAGTTTCCTTTTCTTTAAAATAAGGGTAATATAACAGTACGTCCCTATTGTGAGGCTTAAATGTGATGGCATATTTAAAATGTTTAACAGAGAGTTTAACAACTCATTGTAAATACCATATAAGTATTAGCTGGTGATTCTTGTAAATAAAGTCAGAGTTCTTTGCTTGACTCTTCTTATTCATATCCCAACCTGCAAATCAAAATTCCTGAATTTGGCATGCTTCAGGGGTGACATCTTGATAGAATTACTTACTGATCTTCTTTCATCACTTATTCATGGAAAGACAGAAATTTCAGCTAGCAGTTGTTTGTGTTGTTCATTTGCTTTACAGCTTAGCTTTCTTCTAAAAAATCAATTGTACTATAAATGCTCTCTCACCGCAGCACCTACCAGGCCTGCTGCAGAAAGTGGCATTCCCAACAACTGTTGATAATGCAGAAGAAAGGCATGCATACCTGTTAGTTATTCTCTGTGTCCACAACCGCCTCAGGAAAATGAACTTAACCACAAGGGCCACATTGAACATCTGCCAAAGTTTGGTTTAGAGATTTTTATTTTCATTCTCTGGGTAGACTCCCTTGAATAACTTATCACATCCCTAACACTATCGGGAAGGAGTTCTCTGTACTGGCTCAAATTGCTGTACTCAGCATTGCTTCGGGGGAAAGCACAGGGTTACGAGCTCTAGAAGGTCTGACATTACTTTCAGAGTTTATATCAGAAAGCATTCTACTCAAACTGAGCATTGGATCAGAAAAGAAAAAAAAAACTTTTAGAAAAGGTGGTTAGAATTTTAAGATGGCCTGTATTTTAATAGAGAAGAAATGTGGTTTGGCATCAATGAGGGAAGTGGATAAGATGCAGTGTAACCGGAAAAATGCAGTTCTAGCCTCATCCTGAGAACAAAGCAAAAGTGTGCACTTTTGAATGCTTAGTTGCTTAGATATTTGCTTTAGAATGCCCACCAGGGGGCCTCAGTGGTGTTTTTTTCTTTCCAGGAAGGGTGGTAACTAGCACTTTGATCCATTGGGAGAGTGCATATTTACATGATGTCTCCAGTCTTGTCTCACTAACCAACCACATGGAGTCTCCCCCTCCAAGCCCAAGAGAAGCAGGTGACTCACCTGGTGGTTTGTGCCTCCACACAGGGCCCTGAACAGATGTGCCTCAACCTGACTCAGCTGGTGCTTTTTCCTGTATTGTACTCTGATTCCTCATGCATGTTGCTCTTCCTGTTTCTTCACTTACCTTTCAGACATCATTTGAAATCTCTCCTTTTTCAACATTTCTCTTGATCTCTGCTGGCCTTGCTTGGGTCTCATATTTTGCTTGTAGGCCATTCTGCTTTGTGGGCTGGTGTTTTTTGTTCTATTTCTTGAGGGAGGAAAATAAGGTAAGATTGAATGAGAAGAAGGCATGGGTGTCTTGGAGAAGCCTTTGTTCGTGGACCTGGGCTGGAAGTTAGGACTAATCTGTGGGCAAGTCACCTATTGGCTGAGGGTTGAAAGTGTGCCAACCTTGGTGCCACCAGGGTTACACACAGCATTTTAATTAGCTTAACCCAGTGGAGTGCTTCCTATTATTATCCCCACTTTGCAGAAGTGGGAAAGGAAACTTGGAGAAGCTGTGTGTGCAGCCAAAAGCCTACAAATGTGAACCTAGAAAGTCTGATTTCAGAGCCTGCTGAAAACTGAAGGTCGTGTCTACCATAAAATTCTTATGTTGAGACCTAACCCCCAATGTGAGGGTATTGGGAGGTGGGGCCTTTGGGTCAGTGCCCTCATGAATGGGATTAGTGCCTTTATACACCGGAGGAAGCTCCCTTGCCCCTTCCACTTCGTGAGGACATTGTGAAAAGATCACTGTGTGAGCTGGAAAGGGGGCTCTCCCCAGACACCGAGTGTGCAGTCACCTTGATCTTGCACTTCCCAGCCTCCAGAATTCACTTAAGTTGGGGTTTTCAAATAAAATAAAAGAATTCACTAAAATTGGAATTTCTCAAAATCAGCAGTATTGATATTTTGGGTCACAGGATTCTTTGTTGTGCAGTTTGTTCTGTATTTTGGAAGGATGTTTTGCAGTATTCTCGGCTTGTACCTACAGGTCACAACCGCAGTTCCCCTTGCCCAGCTGTGACAAAGAAAAATGTCTTCAGTCTTTGCCCTGGGTGGGAGGCAGTGGCAAAATCACCCCTGGCTGAGAACCACTGGCCTAAATAATTTTCATGGCACTTTCTAGATTTAACAGTTTACAGTTTGATGTAGAATTTGGTTTCCCTCTCTCATTTCTTCTCTTCTCACCTTTTTATTCCTTCTCTTTGCTTAGTTTAACCTTCTATGAATTAAGGAGAATGAATGGGCCCAACTTTACACAGAGTTGTTCTGAGGATGAAACGAATCAATGAATGCCGAATCCTAAAGGTGGTCCTTGTCACGTGTTAAGTGCTCCTAAAGCCAAGTGTATTGTTAAGACCCTCCTCCCTGCGAGCAGATTAATAACCACAACCTCATGTCACCCCAGCTCACTACAGGAGGAGAAGAGAAAGGAATGTGGTCACTCTGAAGACTCCATGGGAAGTTCTCTTTCCTCTTGGACTACAGCCCACTTGTAAAGGCTAGAGGTTCTTGTGGTTGGGGAAAGTAGAACATACTTTAGGTGTAGTCTATTCATTGATGCAAATCACTTTCCCTTCAGTCAGATTTATATAATGGCATATTTCAAATGACAAACCTTGCTATTTGTCATTTTCACTAAGGAAAACCCATAGCTGCTTTCCATCTGTGAACTCTGAAGAGAGGCTGATGGGTTTGTCTCATTTAAATGTAGCATGGATGCGTTTGAAGAACCCATTCCTTCTGAAGGGAGTGGAATTGACAGACCTGGACCTTGAACACTCCTTTGATATACTGACGCTCTGTGCAGCTTGGCAAGGCAGTTTTTCCACCCACCCTGCAGCATTTTGTGTTTCCTTGGATCTATTTTAGACTCTTACTTTGCATACTACCTGCAATGAGGCCAGTGATTACCTTTTCCAGAGAGAAAAGTAAGAACATTTTTCTCCTGGAAAGATCTAACACCCTTTTTCCTTCCCACCCCATATCCAGACCTAAACAATAGCCCTATCTTGCCTCGAAGAGGTATGCATCTTTGTTTTCCACTCATCTTCCATGTTCCAGTCACTGGGCCAACTGTCTTTTTAGCCAAACCCTTTGGTGAATGAAGCCCCGGGACTGTTGGGCTGGGGCCAGAAGTCTGTCCTTTGAGGTCATGCTTTCTCTTGCACATTGAGATTTTGAGGGGCTTTCTCAGCCTTCAGGAAACAGCACCACTCACCTTCCACCTCTCCTGC
>VMDR010014400.1:0-23612 GCA_007922815.1 Macrotus californicus | reverse complement strand
CCCCCCCCTTTACTCTCCCCTGCCCCACCCACCCCCACCTCCCACACTCACTCCTCCCCTGCTGTCTTTGTCCCTGGGTCCTTCATACATGCTCCATGACTTGACCTTCCCCTTCTTTCCCTATTATCCTTCTCCCCACCCTGCTCTGGTCACTGTCAGTTTGTTCTTTATGTACATGTCTCTCGTTATATTTTGCTCGCTTATTTGTTTTGTTGATTATGTTCCAGTTAGAGGTGAGATCATATGGTATTTCTCCCTCACCACCTGGCTTATTTCACTTAGCATAATGCTCTCTAGTTCCATCCATGCTGTTGCAAAGGGTAGGAGCTCCTTCTTTCTCTCTGCTGCGTAGAATTCCATTGTGTAAATGTACCATAGATTTTTGATTCACTCATTGACTGATGGGCACTTAGGGTGCTTCCAGCACTTGGCTATTGTAAATTGTGCTGCTATAAACATTGGGGTGCATAGGTTCTTCTGAATTGGTGTTTCAGGGTTCTTAGGCTATAATCCAGCAGTGGAATTGCCAGGTCAAAAGGCAGTTCCATTTTTAGTTTTTTGAGGAAATTCCATACTGTTTTCCACAGTGGCTGCACCAGTCTGCATTCCCATCAGCAGTGCACCAGGGTTCTCTTTTCTCCACATCCTCGCCAGCACTTGTGGTTTATTGATCTGTTTATGATGGCCATTCTGACCAGTGTGAAGTGGTATCTCGTTGTGGTTTTAATTTGCTTCACTCTGATGGCTAGTGATGCTAAGCATCCGTTCATATGTCTCTGGGCCCTCTGTATGTCCTCTTTGGAGAAGTATCTGTTCAGGTCCTTCGCCCATTTTTTAACTGGATTGTTTGTCTTCCTGGTGTGGAGTCATGTGAGTTCTTTATATATTTTGGAGATCAAACCCTTGTCTGAGGTATCATTGGCAAATGTATTTTCCCATATGGTTGGTTCCCTTTTCATTTTGTTGATTTTTTTTTTAAGGAGGAATCCCCAGAAAGGGTGCTCAATGAAACAGAGGCAAGTAAACTATCAGACATTGAGTTCATAACAATGGTTACAAGGAAGCTCAATGAGCTCACTGAGAATTACCAAAAACTAGAGGGAAGCTACAAGGAACTTACTGCGAACTACATCAGCGTGAAAAGAGACATACAAACTATCAACAAGAGTCAGGAGAAAATGAAGAATACAATTTCTGAATTGAAGAACACAGTAGAAGTAATCAAAAGCAGTCTAGATGAAGCAGAGGATCAAATCAGGGAGCTGGAGGACAAGGTAGAAAAAAATTCCCAGAAAGAGCAAGAAAAAGAAAAAGAGACTCAGAAAGAATGAACAGGGGTTAAAAGAGCTGCAGGACAACATGAAACGTAATAATATCCATAGAATAGGGATACTAGAAGGAGGAGAAGAGGAGCAAGTGATAGAAAACCTGCTTGAAAAAGTAATGATGGAAAGCTTCTCTAATTTGATGAGAGAAAAAGTCACACAAGTCCAGGAAGCACAGAGAGTCCCAATCAAGAGGAACCAAAGAGGCTCACTCCAGACACATCATAAATAAAATGGCAAAATTCAAAGACTTCTCTTTAAAGGGATGCACAGAGATGGGTTTCCCATATTGCTAAAGAAGCTTAAGCTTCAAGACCTCTTCCAAGGGTACGGGGGACTTTCTGAAACTCTAAGAGGGATCCTAATAGTGTGTCTACAAGGTCATTTGTATGTTCAATTTTGCATGAATAAGCTATTTCAACAGCAATTGCTTAAAACTGCCCCTTCTACCACATTAGGTGGTGTCAGAGTTGCCCTGGCCATTTTGGGGATCCAGATAATAAGAAGTTGAGTTAGAATCTATTTAGTTCAAGGCTTCACGGGACACGTTACTGAGGTTTATTATCCCTTCCAAAAAGTGGAGTTAAGTTGTTGCCGTCCCAGGGTGGATACGATTCTCAGGAATGTCCCTACCCCACACTGTGTTAACTCACCCAGGGTAAGTTAACAAAGGGGCAAGGCCAGAGGCTATGAACATGCTGTCAGGTGCCCACACTGGAAGTATATAGACAGTAGAGGAGAAACAAGTTTCGAAAGAGTGAGAAGCTGATCTATGGAAAATATCTTCCAGTTGCCAGAGGTGTAACAGAAGGCTTAGTCCTCATTGACGACTGCCCTTGTTTTTCAGGACTCATGGGACTACAGAGGCACAGAGGCAGAAGATATGCCACTGCACAAAGCAGGTAGAGGAAGTGGTACCAGAAGCACAGCTGCGTCAGTGGGCTGCTTCTCCGGGGTTCAGCCTCTGTGTGGACAAATTCCTGTTCTAACCTGTGACTCTGTCTTACACTTTTACCTCAGAAGTTCCTGACCTTGGTGGAACAACGGATTCCAAACCCCACTCCCAATGGTCTGACCTACCTTCCTGTGTGTCACCTTTTCTTCCTTTGCGTTCTTAGTCCTTGTGCCCCAAGGCCAGACTGGTGACCTGTATCCATCCTCACTGGTCTCTGTGTCTTAGGAATTAGGCCTCATGTCCTTCAACCCTGGCTGAACTTATATCAGCAACTGTCACATCAGTTCCTCAGGAAGTCCTCAGCCTCTTCCTGTGGGCATACTGACTTCCACAAAGTATTTATTATCTGTGTGTATAGAGATTTGTGCCTACCTCTTTCTAAAAGGACATGAGTAAACTTATAAAAACATATGCAATAAATTTGAATAATGTGGTTTAAAAAAATCAATTATGGGTATATTGGTTCCGGTTGCATTCAGCTGTAAATCTTATTTTCACCAGTCCATCATTCCTGTGTATGGCTCTCTTCCCCAGGTGATGAGTTGGCGGCTGCACCTGTACACATCACAGCTGCACTACAGGCCAAAGGAGGAGGGACGGGAGACACTGCACCAAGACATCTTACCCCTTTTTGGTGAGAACTGAGTCGCATGGCCACAGTTAGCTGTAGCGTAGCCTGAGAAACTGAATTCTTAAGTGGCACATTGCTGCCCTGAACAAAATCAGGGTTCTGTTAGCAAGAAAGAAAGGGGACATACAGCAAGTAGGAAACTAACAGAGTGCCACATCAAGAAAAGTGCCACCGTGCAGATGTTACCAAAGTCTATGGTCCAAAACTTTTTTGTTGTCTGATTATGAATATTTATGGAGGCTTATCTAATACTGTATATGTAAATCTGCTAAAAATTAAGTGTGAAAACCTAAATAATTACTTATAGAACATCTTAGGGTTCTTCCCCTTTTCTCCTTCATTTTCACCCTTCTGAAAATTTCCCCTCCTTATTCAAATCAATAATAGAATTTTTGGCTCATAAATTGTTCCTCCATTTTGCCTCATAATTAGGGTTGCCAGATTTAGCAAATCAAACACCCAGTTATATTTGAATTTCAAATAAAAATGCACACTTTTTAAGCATAAGTTGTACCAAATAATACATGGGACATACTTATACTAAAAACTACTCATGGTTTATCTGAAATTCTAATTTAACTGGGCACATTGTGTTTTACTTGGCAGCCTTAACCATATTACTGCCCCTGGGACTTTACCCTAAGGAAATAACACAAAAGAAAGGAAAAGGGCCCTTCAGTGATAGAACAGTGAATAAGTAGAACAGTAAATGCCCTCAAGGAACAGAAGAGTAAATAAACGATAGTCATTCTAATTTATGGAATAGTCTACAGAAAAATAAAACTATTACATTATGAAGAATTATAGAAGAATAGGCAAGTTTTGTGTACACTATAATTAAAACTCTAAAAATGGTCATAAATCGTAAAAAGACCAAAAGGGATTAAGGAAGGAAAAAAGTGTTGATTAGGAAAGACTTGAGAGACTTTCTCTCTTCGACTTTTGAAATATCTTTATAATCTCTGTCCAATATTCTGCTACGAGAACACTGATGAGTGAGCATTAGTAACCAAGCTGAGCTGAGTGACCATAGAGGTTTGCAGACGGAAAACCAGTCTCATCCCTAGGAAGGTGCTGAACCAGCTGCCTTCCAGATCGTCACTTTGCTGGACCTAACAGAATGCCTCCCTGAAAATGAGACCAAGGGGTTGAAAGCAGACAAAGAAAATAAGATTCTAGCAGCCATGCAGCATTTGCCACATTTCAAAGGCTTTAAATTCAATCATCTGAGTGAGAAAGGTCAACTCTATTATCTACAGTTGATATGTGAGAAAGAGAAGCTCAGAATGACTTGCCAGGGAAAACACATCCTCTCACAGCACGAAGAATCAAGGGAACCAACACAAAATAATCCTGTATTCATCTAAGAGGCTTTTGCCTTGAACAAGTACTCTCTGTCTCTCTCTAATCACATCCCTTTAACACTGGTGAACAGGTAACTATAATTAACAGACACAATGAATGGCTTGCCATCCTTTTCCAAGAATACACAGTATGAGCTGTTTTGTTTGGTTTTTTAAAGTCCTCACCCAAGGACATGTTTATTGCTTTTAAAGAGAAAGGAAGAGAGAGAGAGAAGTATTGATGTGAGAGAGAGACATCGATGGGTTGCCTCATGTATGCACCCTGACCAGGCATCAAACCCACAGTCTAGGTATGTTCCCTGACTGGGGATCAAACTTTCAACCTAGGTATGTGCTCTGACCTGGGATCGAACCTGCAACCTTTTGGTGTATGGGATGACGCTCCAACCAGCTGAGCCACCTAGCCGGGGCTATGAGCTGTTTTTCTAATGCTGATGGTGGATTTGTAGGGTCACCTATACTTTTCACCCAGCTGTGCCTGTAGCCTGCCCACAGCTCACATCTGCACAGCAACCAGCTGGCCAGGATGGAAAATTCAGTCCAAAGAAAGGGAACAGAGTGAAGCAATGTTAAACCAGCTTCCCTAAACAACCCATCCCTTAGAGAGACATCTTGAAATCATGTCAAGTCTCCTAAACATTGGCTCACAGCATTCCCAAACTTAAGTAATGTTCTCTATTCCTTCCCTATCTCTTCCCTGAGCAGACTGTTTATCTAGACTAATGGGATGCCTTAGCATTATCTGGGTGAGATTTATTCAGACAGAATGTGTGTGAGACTAAGAGGATCATTTTGCCACTGATTGGAGAAGAGTTGCCTATGATGGTGGCCCTGCCCCATGGTTCCTCCCCAGGATACTAAACACTTGGAGTTGTGGACACTGGATTATGTCCATGAATGTGGATATAAAGAGTAATTTTTATGAGATGGGGCCAAGAAAGGAAAGAAGACAGAAAGATGGGAAGAAATCCAAATCCTGGTGGTACCAAGGAACTTGAAGATCTTTTAGAAAATAAAAAGATAGAACTAGTTAAAAGTTTGTAAAAATGAAACAAACTGAAAGAAAGCTATGATGACAGAGAGAAGTAATATCTTTAAGAGTCTGACAACCAAATTTCCAGTATTTTAGGCAGGTTTTAGAATCCCTACCCTCTCCTGTTATGAAATCTGAGGAAACCCTGCCCACAAAACTCAATGGGCAGAAAGCCTCATATCTAATTCACTTTGGCCACTTTTGATCAAGCCAGGAGTACTTAGCAAACTTGATGGAGACCTACATGTTGGTGGGCCAGATTTCAGTTGAATTCAGTGTCTCTGGAATTTGACTTCTTCCTCAGACTTCGTTGCTGGTTTTCCTCCTCTAGATATCAGAGTGCCTCGGGGATTAATCCTGGGCCTCCTTCTCTGCCCAAGTGGGTGATTGTATTTATACACAATCTTACTAGGTGATCTTAGCCAAAGACCTGGTTAGAATGGGCAGCCAAATTATCACTGCCAGTCCTGACCTCTCCCACGCTCCAGATTCAAATATTCAAGCAGCTCCTTGACATCTCCATCTGGGATGTCTTGTAGGCATCTCAAAACTTAGTATGTCCAAAACTGTTCCTTTCCCAGTCTCCCCCTGTCAGTCCATGTCAACTCCATGCAACTAGTTCCTCTAGAAAAAAACTTAGTCACCAACCTTGATTTACTTCTCTCTCAGTACCTCATTTCCAACTCACCTACAAATCCTGCCGCAGCCCCACATGGCCACTTCTCACCAGCTCCACTGCCACCACCCTGACCCAAGCCACCACCCTCTTTCATGGGGATTCTTGCAGTAGTCTCCTACCTGGTCTCTTTGCTTCCAGTCTTGCCACTTTACTTTATATTTTTAAAATAGCCATCAGAGTGATCTTTTAAAAGTGTGAAACAGATTCTATAATTCTCCAACTTAAGATTCTTCCAATGGCTTTCTCTTTCACTCAGAACAAGCCCAAACTCCTGACCTCACTTCAGGTTCCTTGGTGAGCTGCCCCACTCCTCACCTTTCAGACCTCACCTTCCGCCACTCACCCCTCATTCACTATGCTCCAGCCTCTATGGCTTCTTGCTGTTCAGCCATGACTTTCATCCCTGACTCAGCACCTTCACACATGCTGATCCCTTTTCCTGGAATTGTCTTTTCTAGATCTCTACATTGCTAGTTGATCATTCAAGTCAATTCAAATGCTTCTTTGATCACTTTTTAAAATGTGGCACAGCCCTGGCTAGTGTGGCTCAGTGGATTAGAGCACCAGGCTGCAAACCAAGGGGTCACCAGTTTGATTCCTGGTCTGGGCACATGCCTGGGTTGCAGGCCAGTCCCCGGTTGGAGGCATGCAAGAGGCAACTGATCGATGTTTCTCTCCCTCTCTTTCTCCCTCCCTTCCCCTCTCTCTAAAAAATAAAATAAATAAAATCTTTTTTTAAAAAAGGTGGCACAATATCTCCCACTTTTGTTACTCTCTATCCCATCATTTTATTCATTCATCAATATCTGAAAGTATATTGTTCTTTCATTCACACACTAATACTTGTTAATGAGTGCATGTGAATCTTAGAATCTATAGACAGTCATTGGTGAGTTCTAGACCTCAGAGGTTACAAACACTCAAGGCTGGGGGCCATATCTAGTGGAGGAAGCTGAGAATACAGAAGCAAAAGTGAACAAAGCCAGACAATCCCTGAGGACTAGGGACCACGGCTGTAGTGTCTAGTCATTTTCCTGCTGGAGCTCCCATGGAGCCTGGTGGGATTCCGGTACCCATGTTTGGGAATCTACCTGTTGTGTATCCTTTCCCCCTTTACCTGAGCTAGCTTCAGTGAGCTGCTCTTTCATGCATGCAAACAGCACTGAGCACGAGCTTAGAGCAGAGGCTGAAAAACTACCAGTTGCCTGTTATTTGTTCCCTTTCTGACCCTAACAAAGCTAAGTCATCCTGAGGAAGTGGGCGGGACAAAGAACACTCTGCACAGCCACAGTATTTCTCTGTTTTACAGGGAGAGAAACTGAGCCCAGAGGCATTCATGTCTTGCTCGTGACAGCCAGCAAGTCCCAAGGACACTTAGAATTTGAAGACAGAAGCATTCATTCCTCCTCTTATAAAACATGATCTCTATACCTAGTACATGGAACCCAAGCTCTTGGAAGCATTGCCTGATAACCTCACCCTACAGAAAAGGGGTAAGATAAACAACTCCGCCCCCCAGGGCCCAGTTTTCATTAAATATGGCTTTACCATTACAACTGTGCATGTCTTTAACAGGTTATGGGTGTAACGGCAATGAGCCCTATCTATAGCAACAACTGCTGCTATTTCAACAGTCCTGTTCGCACACACCTCCTACAGCAAATCACTTGACAGCTTTAAATGAATATTAACTGAAATGCATAATTAATAAATTGGATTACTTTCCCTTTGCACATCTGAACATAAAAGCAATCTGCCCACATGTAAGGAAATTCCATCATGCCACGAGGCATTAAATCATATTTAAGGAAACAAAGGCACCAGTATAATGGCAAACTTGCCCAAATATTACAAAGCATACCCAGCAAAGTGCCACAGCAATGAAGCAGGGCGCCTGGTTCTTCTGCCTCCACGTATTCATGCCTTGTCAAGTAATAGCAAAGACCTGATGGCAAACACAGCCATCCCATTGCGCTTCTCAAACCTTTCAAATAAAAATAGAGCCCTGGTGCCACCCACCTTCTTTAAAAAAAAATCCACCGAGGAAATATAATTCATCTCTCTCCCAGTGACTTCACATGAAAGGTTAATGGCAACCATGTGCTGTCAGCAGGCAGTGGTGTTTGCTATTTTTGACTTTTCACTTAAGAGTTCCATTACTCAGAACAATCTCAAGTAAATACCTTTATTTAAATGACCCCCAGCTGACCTTTATCACCTCATACAATGCTCGTCTTGACAACTTCCTATAAGCATGCATTTCAAGACTGGCCTGCAGAAGTATCTAGAAACAATATATCATGTCACACCATGCTCTTTCAAACAGCACAAATGTAGGGGCAGGCGAGCCCACTGTTGCACTGGGGATTGGAAGGCTTGGCTCCCAAGTATATCATTGTTCTGTTCCTGTCAGAGCTGGTCATGGAACTCCAGGGAACCTCAACCCAATTGCAGCAAAGTATTCTTGTCGGAGGCTGGTGGGGCAGAGGGGATTGGAATGTAGCAGGTGTCACACTAATCCAAGGGAAAGCCTTGGGAGTTTCATTTTACTTGGAAGGAAGGCTCTGATATTAAACCTTGGGCTCTGGGGAGCCTCTGGAGGACACTAAAATTCTGTGACCCCCCACATGGCAGGCATGAAGGACTCAGGGCTCCCACAGAAACGGCAATGGCAAGGAGACATCATGATTGGCATGCATCATACTTAATCGACGGTTCCCAAATTATATACTGCCAGCGCTGGCCAGTGTGGCTCAGCTGGTCAGAGGGTCTTCCCGTAAACCAAAAGGTCGCAAGTTCAGTTGTGCATGTGAGAGGCAGCGGATTGATGTTTCTCTCCTCTCTCCCTCCCTTCCCTCCTCTCTAAAATCAATGAGCTTGTCCTCAGGCGAGGATAAAAAAGTTATTATATATTACCAGTGGGCTCAGAGGGGCTCCAGCATGTCAAAGACTCCAGCCCACTCACTGGGCATGAAGACAAATCTCTTAAGAGCATGCAAGGGCCTAAGGGTTTGAGATAGGAACAAGTATGATGCTAGAAAAGGTTTGGACAGGGTTTTTTTGTTGGTTTGGTTTTTGTTTTATTTTGTTTTCATCTTGATTTCACCCTCCCAAAGTTTGAATCTTAGACCACCTGTATCGTAATCACCGGTGGCATTTGTTAAATGTTCATATTTGTGGGCCCCTCTCCTTATCTTCTGAATCCCAACCTCTGGGGCAGTGCCCTGGTATCTGTATTTCAGGCATGCTCCCCAAGTTTAAGAACCACTCCCTTAAGAACAGAAACAATAAGCGGGCTCTTCCATGACCCCTTTTCTTGGTGGTTTGTCCCATATTGTCAAGAAAAAAAGAACAAAATATTCATGCTTTTAATGTTACAAAATGTACGAGTTACCACAATGACATGGATAGAATACGACCAGCCTACAGCTTGATCTGCTTAGAATTCAAATGCATTAACACATCATTGTTGAGGTTAAAAATCTCTAACGAGTCATTTAGCTTCTACTCTGTCAACAAAGCCCTTTTTACATAGAAAACCGTGCTTTAACATTGTTGCTCTCGCATTGACAAAAACAGATCCATACTGTGGCAGAAACGGTCCGTGGACTTAAAAATATTTTAGACTATTTATGCCTATTGTTGACTTTACATTCAGACACTTTCAAATAATGGGAAGGTTTCCACACACGTACTCTCTCTGCTATTCCAAATCAGCACCCCTTTTTGATGAACCCTCCCCTTGGTTCACCCAGTTGGCCTGCTGTCCTGTGCACACACCTAAGCCAGACATTGCCATGCTTACATATTTTTTTATTTTTATTAAATGTATTGGGGTAACATTGGTCAATAGGATCACACAGGCTTCAAGCATCCATCTCCCCAATACTACATTTGTATCTTGCATTGTGTGCCCACCACCTAAACTCACACCATCTTCTGTCACCATATGTTAGGCCCCCCCGCCCCTACCCCTCATCCTCTCCCCTCTGACACTCGTCACATCGCTGTCTGTGTCCACTAGTTTCAGTTTTACATCCCACATAAGGGTGAAA
This sequence comes from Macrotus californicus, assembly GCA_007922815.1. Lineage (NCBI taxonomy): Eukaryota > Metazoa > Chordata > Mammalia > Chiroptera > Phyllostomidae > Macrotus > Macrotus californicus. Next base: position 13,570 of record VMDR010014400.1, on the reverse strand, counting down.
TCATATGGCTCTTAGCTTTGTCTGACTGACGTATTTCACTTAGCATGATATTCCCAAGGTCCATCTGTGTTGTCGCAAATGGCAGTATTTCATATTTTCTTAGGGCTAAGTAGCATCCCAATGTGTATTTAAAGATGATTCTCTTTTATCTTAAGAAGAAAAAAAGATAGAACACTGTTATGAATTGAATATGCCACCCCTAAAATTCATACATTGGATCCCTAATCACAATGTGATGGTGTGTGGAGGTGGGGTCCTTAGATGGAAAATACATGTCTGCTGTGTAAGTCCACTGGTCTAGGGCACTTTGTTACCCCCTTTTCTTTTGTAACAATCCCACAATAAAAGGAGCAGAGTTGAGTGTTGTATTTAAACTGCCTTCCTAAATCTGGCTTCATAACTCAACACTCCTGAACCCTCCTTGAGGATACTCACTAAGGCTGCTACAGCCAAGTTCGCTGTTTATTTCTATCCCTCAGAGTGCAAAAAGGAATAAAAAAACATTTGTGTCAGTGTTTGTCCTAAAACATCTTCTCTTGGTGCTTATTATATTCAAATGATAGCCATTCAGATGGGCAGTTATCTGAGAAATGAAGCTCTCTTTGGAGGTACTTTGACACATGAACTTCGTCCTTGCCAGAATTAATGCAAATTAAAAGGCCTCTGCAAATAGCAGCTTCTCCCCAAATTCCTCTCTATCTCAAATGGAGGTGGAATAGCCACTTCCCTCAAATCCCATTTCAAATGGCTTCAATATGCCTCCTCCATAAATGCCCCACGAAGAAAATTTATCCCGATGTGTTGTTCAATGTTTGAAATTAATATTTTTTTCAGTCATTTCTAGGATTATTATTTTTCTTTATTTTGGAGCACAGGTAAAGAAATCACCAGCTTAGCCCTGGCCAGAGTGGCTCAGTGGGTTGGGCATCATCCACAAACTGAAAGGTCACAGGTTCAATTCCTGGTCAGGGCACATGCCTAGGTTATGGATTGGGTCCCCAGTCTGGGCATCTACGAAAGGCACCTGACCAATGTTCCTCTCTCACATTGATGTTTCTCTCACCTTCTCTTTTTCCCTCCCTCCCCATCTCTCTCAAAAAAATAAAAATAAAGAAATCACTAGCTTTAAAAAAATGAGAAGAGTCTTTAAGGTAACAAATGATTGAATAGGAGCCTATTCAGTTCAAAAGACTCTTTCTGGCAATAAGAAACCGAGTGCTCCCTCCCAGAGGGGTGTATTTGCAATGGGGCTGCAAATTCATGTGAGCGTTTGGCATGCCTTCAAACCCTGGCCGGGGCCAGTTCTGCCGGGCTGTCATTCAAATCATTCTCAAGTCCACGGGTGAACAGTGCAAAAGGCAGCTCAGAACAGAAACAGAAATTACTGCTGGGACGGGAACACCTCCTCCCCCACCTCTAAAAGGGCCAAAGAAAAGTCCATGTATTTCACTCTTTGTATTTATCAACGATGATTTTTTTTCTTTAGATGTATAAGGAACAAAAAATAACTGTAGGAGGCAACACTCACAAAAGAAAAATATTGTACAATCTGAGTTGCTCCGCACCAAAGGGTCCATAAATTCTGACTCGACCCTAAAAATGGCACCTGGCCCCACAGCTTTGACTCTGAAATTGTCTAGTTAAATCTACAAACCCAAGCCAAGAAGACACTTTTCTTCCATTGAAATAATCCATGAATAGCAGACTTGTATTTCAAACCGGCTCAGCATGATTTGGGCTTATCTTTGGTAATAAACCATTCTGCAACCCCTTATAAGCCTTCCCATAACCAGCCACAGCATGACGGCCGCAGCCATGAATCTTCAAGAAAGGTGCAGGGCCTCTGTGGATGGGGACAGGGACCCTGTCCTGGGTGCCAGCTGAGATTCCACCTGGCTAGTCATCGTGAGGCTGAAGGGATCCTTTGTTTTCTTCACCTTGTTTTTTTAAATCAAACTCACAGATGTATATTGTTTTCAAAAGTCAAATCACACTATAAGGCTAAAGAGGAAAAAAGAACAGCCTCCTACCGGCCTCCCTCCCTACCTCTCATTCTCATTTCCTGCAGGTAACAACTCTTTCAGTGACTTCCCATAATCATAACCTCTGTCTTATTTCCTTTTTCCATTTGGACATTAGCTACTGCTTCCTCCTGGCAAATATTAGAATTTAGCTGTCACATTACTTCCTCCCACTTCCCTACCCTATTGTCACCTCTATACAGTCATATCGCTATTTGGGTTACAGCAGTATATTTACAGTGTTATGACTATGAGCCCCAGCTGCCTTGGTTCATATCCTGCCTCAACAGGCACCCTCTATGCGACTTGGTGCATCATTTTTTGTATTTGTAAAATGACAATAGTATTCACACCTATTTCATGAGGTTGCCATGAGGGTTAAATGAATAATTCTATGCAAATACAACAGTCCAGGCACAAAATGAATGCTCTTTAAATGCACAGTTAGAATAGATTTTTCTTTCTTGTTCATCCTCTTGACTAGGTTTTTGCCTCATTTTTCATTTACTTGATTTTCTACCTAAGTTTCACTAATGTCTCCTGAAAACTCACACTAAACTCTAAAATCTCTCTCATTGCAGCTATCACATTATACAGTGTTTGCCCACTTTCCTTAAAGACATCCTTCTTGGAGTGGTCCATCCTTCTGTTAAAATCTGCCCAAACTCTATGAGTCAGACAGACACTGTAAGTGAAGTATTCCCTTCTCTTTATTGCGTGGGTCCTTGACCTGATCCTGTACCCTATGTCTCCCTCCTCTTGATTTATACTCCTTTTTGATACATCATATCCCCTAGCATATTCCTAAGACGAGGTCCACAGGAGAGAATTTACGTCAGTCATGTAACTTGAAAATGTCTTTATTCTGCTTTAATATTTGCCTGAAGGTCTGCGGAATACAGCTTATAAAGGAGGTTTCCTTTGGAAATGACGGAAAAGTCGTGGAATTAGATAGTGGTGACTGTTGAACTTCTTTTTGAATAGATGACAAAAGTCCGCTGAATTGCATGCTTTTAAGTGGGTGAATTTATGGTAAATGAATTGTATCTATTTCAATGTTTAAAATGTGTGACAAAAAATAAATAGGTGGAAAGCAAAGAAAGGAAGAAAGGAAGGGAGGGAGGGAGGAAGGGAGGGAGGGAGGAAGGAAGGAAATTTTTAAGTGGAAATAATTTTCCCCCAAACTGTTGAAGGCAACACTCCATCATCTTCTAGCTTCTAGTGTTTCTGTTGGAAAGTCTAAAACTTCATGATGATACGCATTTCTTGTACGGGGAACTCAGCAAACCTTTAATCTGGAAACTCCTAACCTTTGGGGAGAATTTCTTGCATATTTTCTCTTCTTATTTCCCTTCTCCCATGCTTTTTAGAATCCTTGTTAGTTGGATATCAAGCTCTTGGACTTCACTCCACTGTTGTTTTTTTCTCTCCCATTTTCCCATCTCTTGGTCTTTCTGTTCTACTTTCGGTGAGTTCCTCAACTTTACTAAACCCCCACCCCCTTCATTTTTATTTCTACTCTCATATTTTTGATTTCCAATAACTTCTTTTGTGTTCTCAATGTCCATTTCTTGTTAATAGCACACTGCTCTAGTTTAAGGAGTGCAATAGCATCTCTTATTTCTCTAGAGATACTACCATCAAGTTATTTTAATGCTCTCCTCTTTTGCTTTCATTCTTTATTTTTCTTCTAAATTCCTCTTTGGTTCCTTCATTTTTATCCTCATTTTTCATGGAGAGACCCCCCCTCAACTACCTGGTGAGGCTTGGTTCTCTGTTCATATATTAGAGAGTCTCAAAAAAAATGGAAGTTTTGGGAGACTGGGTAGAACTGTGGGTAATCAGCAGGGACCTGCCGTGTGGTTGGGGGATATGAAGGTGTCAGAATCTTCCTCTGACAGACTTTCTCAACTTCCCAATAGAGATATTCCCCCATCTCCTGCAGTGCCTATACATGCACATGCCTATACTGGTTCAGGAGGCAGGGAGTCTCACCTCCAATTTTCACCCAACTCAGAGTTTCTGAACCTCCATATTATTGACACTATGGGCCAGATAATTCTTTGTTGTAGGGGCTGTCCTGTATATTGTAGAATATTTAGCAGAATCTGGGGCATCTACCCACTAGATACCAGTAGCAAACTGCTGCCGAGTTGTGACAAGAAAAATATGTCCCCAGGCATCTGTTGACTTGGCCTACTCTCTGGGAAATCCCCAGCTTCCCCTCTACAGGCAGTAAACTATGCGATGTGGAGGAAGGGTTCTTGCCTGGCATCACAGGTGGAGGGAGGGGACCCTTTCTACAGTAATCCTCCCATCAGTCCCACATTGAGAGGTATCTAGTACCACCAATACCTGAGGCTTTCTGGGGATTTGTGGCACAAATCAGCTTGGTTACTGTTTATCCATCTGCTCTCCATATCTCAAAATTTTGTTGGCATCTCTTATATGCAATCATCTCTTTCCCTATTCTCTTTGTCCTTGTGGAGTAATGCTGCTAAGACTTTCTGACACTTTCATGGTGTTAGGGATGGGGGAGAGTCCAAATAAATATTGTATGAGGGCACCATATTTAATGTGAAACTTCTCAATTCTTTAGTTCTCAAACTGTGGTAAATGAAGAAAGCTGGACCAATCATCTCTTGCCTAGATTCCTATCTAGTCTATCTGTCACTATTCAATCCAGTCCAGTCCATTATCTATCAGATAAATCTTTTCAAAGAGCACATATGATCATTTCACATGCCCCTAAATCCCACCTCTACCTTAAAACTCAGTGGCTTCCCATTGCTTTTGAGGAGAAAGCTGAAACCCTTAACGTTATTAATGCATCTCCACATGGCTAGGTCCTGCCCACCTCTGTAGTCCTGTTTCTAAATGTGCTTCCTCTTGCTCCTTGTGCTCCAGCGACACTAGCCTTTTTCCCTTGCTCCTCCCACCACAGGCCTTCCTTTATCTGTACTATTCCCTCTTTTTAGAATGCCTGGAATTTCTGGAATGCTATTTACCCACACATCCCCTTCAACTAAGTATTTCCTACTCATCCATCAAATTTCAACTCATCTATGCAGTCAGGAGCTTTCCCTAATTCTATGATCAAGAAACTTTCTTTATTGTACCAAAGACACATCCTCCTTGTCATCACAATAGGAATTCTTCATAACTTTACATGCTTCTTTAATTCATTTATCTCTGCTCCACCCCTGGACTGTCATGAGAGGATACTGAGCCTGTCTTACTCATGGCTCTATTCTCAGAGCTTCGCACATTGCCAGACATTTAGAAGACACAAACAACTTACTACTTGTATAAATGAATGACTTCTCTAAATTCCCATGAGTTAAAAAAAAAACTATCCTAGGTGCTCTAGAAAGAACTACTCTTTAGTCCTTTAACAGTGGCTCTTTTCAGTGTGATTGACAATTTTGGTTGGATAACAGGAAATGCGTTTCCATCAGGAAGGGGATAATTAAGTGAGTTCAGGGAGCTGAGACAGACTTCTAGCTGTCAACATATCCATTATCTCCTATCTATATTACCAGGTGGCAAACTTTCCAATTAAAAAATATTCGCATTCCCCAGCCTTCTTTACAGATCAGGTATTTTGTGAGACTTAAAAAGCAAAACAAAAAACAAAACAGAAGGCTGGATTTGAATAAGGATCCTTAAGAGGCTTGTCTCGGCTGAGACGCATCGATAGCCCTTTGCCTCTTTCCTCTCTTCTACATTTCTACTTGTAGCATGAATGTGATGGCTCCAGGATTATCAGGCTATCTTTTCTGCTTCTTCCAGCTTTATTGAGATATAATTGATATATGACATTGTGTAAGTTTGAAGTGTACATTACAATGATTTGGTATGCTATATCTTGCGAATGATTACCACAATAGGGTTAGTTAACACATCCATCATACAGTTCCCATTTTTGTGCATGTGGTAAGAAGTTTTTCAGACTTACTCCCTTAGCAACTTTCAAATATACAATACAGTATTGTTCACTATAATCACCATGATGTATACTACATCTCCAGAACTTATATTTGTGTTATAACTGGAAGTATGTACTTTCTAACCATATTTACTTAATCCCACACACCTTCCCTTCACACACTCACCCCTTTTTTGTCCCTAGTAACCAACAAGCTCCTATTTGTTTCTATGTGTTCGGGTATTTTAGATTCCACATGTAAGTGTGAAAAAACAGTATGTGTCTTTCCCTGTTAAAATTATTTCATCTAGTATATTGCCCTCAATGTCCATCCATGTTGTCACAAATGGCAAGACTTCCTTCTTTTTTGTGGCTGAATAAGTTCACTGTATGCATATAACACATTTTTTTACCCGTGCATCTGTTGACAATGTGGTTATTTCCATGTCTTGCCTATTGTAAATAATACTTCAATGAACAAAGGAGTACAGATATCTCTTAAGACAGTGATTTCACCTCCTTCAGATATATATGGTAGTTGGATCATATGGTAGTTCTATTTTTAATTTTTTGAGGAACCTCCGTCATGGTTTTCCATAATGGCTATACCAATTTACACCCCCACCAACAGTGCACAAGGGTTCCCTTTTCTCTACATCCTCACCAGTACTTATTGTGTCTTGTCTTTTTGATGATGGCCATGCTAACAGATATGAGATGACAGTCATTGCGGTTTTGATGTGCATTTCCCTGATGACCAGTGATGCTGAGCATCGTTTCGTGTATCTGTTGACTACCTGCATGTTTTCTTTGGAAAAATGTCTATTCAGGTCCTTTGCCCATTTTTTAATCAAATTATTTGCTTTTTTACTATTGAGTTGTAGGAGTTCTTATGTATTTGGAATATTCTTTCTCCCAGATAAGGCTATCTTGAAAACAGAAATGTGCACTAAAGACAAAAGAGAAAACTTCTAGCCATACCTTCCCTGGACTGACTACCTCCAGATGACTTTGAGTCACTGAAGTCAGCTCTACTCCCAAACAACCTAACTGATGTGACAGTTAATGAAAAGAAACAAATCCTGCCCCTAAGTACCTTACAAATTCCTGAGGATAAGACAGATGAGCCCAGCACTGTAAGAAATCATCAGCATTAAGCAACTCCAACAAAATCCCAAGGCAGCGGTTTCTAAGTGAGCCAGGGTATTTGATTATCTATAAAGTTTCCAATTATGAATATTCCATCACTCCATGATTTTTTTTAAAAAGGCATTTCCTACAGCAGTTCCAAAATTATCAATCACACCCAAAAAGGGTCACTCTTAAAATACAAAACTTGGATAATGTTCAGATTGGCTAGTAATCTCAACATTAGCCATACAGTTATTACTTTTAAATTCTATAAAGATCACAAAGACATTTGCAAATCCATTTACATGAAGTCAGCTCTGTTTAAAAGGGAAGTGAGAGATAACATTACTTGAACACTCAGTCTGTGTCAGGCACCATGCCAGATGCTTTATGTAAATCATCTTATGTACATCTCACAACAGCTTGGTATGATAGATATAGTACTCATTTTATAAAAAGGGAAACTTCAGGTTAGAAAAAGTAAGTGACTTGCCCAGGGCTTCTCAAATAAGTAGTGGGGCTATGATTTAAATACATCAACCTCCCCATCCTGTACTATTTCCACTACTTCATTCTGCCTTGTGATATTCTGATTTATAAGAAGAAATATATATATGTTTGTTCTTTGTGCTAGTTCCTGGCATAGAGCTTCTAAAACTCTTGGAAGCTCTTAAGTGATAAAAGCAATAAAGCATCATTTATAATGTTAATGAGATAAGTTTTAGAAAGCCTCTTGTCACCTAAGAATGAGGGCTGGCCACCAGACAACCAACTATGTGGTTAGACGGTTGGAACTTTCAGTCCCCCCACCGACCTCTGGGAAGGTGAGGGGCTGGAGACTGAGCTCAATAGCCAAAGGTCAATGATTAATTCAAGCCTGCCTACAAAGAGTGAAGCTTCCAAAAGAAACCCAGAAAGACAAGTTTCACAGAGAGCTTCTGGGTTGGTGAAACTGTGGAGATTTAGAGAGAGTAGCAGGCCTAGAGAGGGCATGGAAGCTGTAAGCCTTTGCCCACATACCTTGGGTGTTCCTGAGTTCTATCTTTTCATAATAAACCAGTAGCGTAGTAAGTAAAATGTTTCTCTGAGTTCTGTGAGCTGCTCTAGCAAACTAATGGAACCCAAGGAAAGTTTGTTGGGAACCTCTGACCAATAGCCTATTGGTCAAAAGCACAGGTGACAACCTACTTGTGATTGGCATCTGAAGTGGGAGGAGGGGACAGTCTTTTAGGATGGAGTCTTTAACCTGTGGAATCAGTCTGTATCTCCAGTAGTTATTTGGTGATGTGGGAAAAAAATGCGCATTGGAGTTGGTGTCAGGATTGAAGTCTCTATTTATTTTATTATGTATCTTATTAATTATTATTTTATTTATTTATATTAGTTATTACTGTTGTTGTTATTATTAACTTGAGTATATGGTTAACTTCACCAAATCCTATTAATGAGAAAATGCTCTTCTGCACAGAATTTATCAGTAAGAAGTTCTTTTGGATTGAACTGTGTTCCCCAAAAAGACTTGAAGATTTGAATTCCTGACCCCCAGTACCTGTGAATGTGACTTTATTTGGAAAGAGGGTCTTTGCAGAGGTAATCAAGCCAAGGTCAGGCCACACTGGATGGGGCAGGGCTCTAATTCACTGACTGTTATCCTTAGAAAAAAGAAAACTAGACACAGAGACACACGGACAAGAGAACACCAAAGGAAGATGGAGACTGAGATGGGAGTATGTGTCCAAAAGCCAGGAATGGAAAAAACTGCCGGCAACCATCAGAACCTAGGAGACAAGGAAAGGTTCTCCCCAGGCCTCCTCTGAAGGCAGCACAGCCCCACTGACAGCTTGGCGTCTGGCTTCTTAACCTCCAGAACGGTAAGAGAATACAATTCTGTTGTTCTAGGTGGTCCACCCAGTTCATGGTGATTTGTTACAGCAGCCCTAAGAAACTAGTACAGACGGGAACCCTGACTCTGAGCCATTTGGCCTTAGCAAGAACGTATATTTGGTCGAGTGTGAAGTTATGCTCACGCCATGTGTCATAGGGGTGGTGCGCTGGTCAGATGGAGATGGGAACATGCCCAATACTTCCCCCCGGCCCAGGCCAGAAAGGCACTGAAAGAATGGGAGAGACGAAAGGTGGCAGATGGAGCGCGGGAGGCAGAACTGAGTGTGGTGGGCGGCTTGGGATTAAAAACCAAGCTGGGCCCGGGAGACGTGAACACATAAGTATTCAGGATGGTGAGGCAGCAGCCCTCATTGCTGGATCTGAAGACCTGAAGGACCTCATTCTTCTACTCACCCAACATGGGGTCATGAACGGTACATAAACATAGTCTTCTGTTTAAGTTCTGAGCATCTATTAGGTTTGAACCAGTTAAAACCCACTGAAGAGCAGCTGGCTCCCATTTTGTAATTTATACAATGCCAAAGATACTGTTAGTGGGCTCATTCAAGGGTGCAATTAACTGAAGCAAATGCTTAGAATCATTGTGGAGATAACTACTCAAAATATACACCCTGAAATGTATGAAATTACTAATAATACAAGCCCAAGCCAAGAAAATATTCTTGTTAAAATGAAACTAAGTTAGGGATAATGGAACTGAACAGTGTCTCAAACTTGCTTTTCATGATGAAGCTTATTCATGGGCGGACCACCACTTTCTAGGTCATTTCTAGCAGAAATAAATGTCCAAGACATTTATTCTAACAGTAGTTGTGACATTCTCTTAGACCAGTCACCTTTCAGTGAAGTCAGTGGGATAACATAGTTAAGTCTTGCCAAAGGTTCCCTCTTATTAGGGTGACCAACTCATTCCAATTTTCCTGGATATGTCCTGGTTTTAACACTAAAGGTCCCATGTACCAGAAACCCCTCAGTCCTGGGGAAACCAGAACAGTTTGTCACCCTACCATCAATAAACAACAGTAATGGTTAAAGCAAGAGCCTCAGCAAAACCAATATTCAAAGAAGAATCTCATGAAGTGAAAAGGTCCAAGGGATGAATGCAAATGAGGGTAACAGGCTGAAGATCAAAAGTCACTGCTCAAGCACACTCCCATTGGTGACCCCTGGGTTTCTCACCGACTGACCACTCCTCATGCTCCCTCGGCTCACCACTCACCATCCCAGGGCCCACCACGGGCCCTGTTTTCCAATCTCTGCTCAAGGTCCAGGCCGTCTCATCAAATTCATGACTTTAAGTACCACGTCTAAGCTGAGAACCCCCATACCTCTTTCTCGAGCTTTCAATCTCCCCAAATGCTATCTATCCTTGTGACTTAGTCCTTCTTGTTATTCATAATTTAGTTTAAATCCTGCCCTGGCTGGTGTGGCTCAGTGGATTGAATACCAGCCCATGAACCAAAGAGTAGCCAGTTCTATTCCCAGTCTAGGGCACATGCCTGATTTGTGGGCCAGTTCCCTAACTGGGGGCGTGTGAGAAGCAACTGATGGATGTATCTCTCTCACATCAATGTTTTTCTCCTTCTCTTTCTCACTCCCTTCCCCTCTCTCCAAATAAATAAATAAATAAAAAGTTTTAAATCCTATTTCTCAAAGAGGTTTTCCCTGTCCATCCAACAAAACGTAGACCCACCGTCAACCTACTCCATATGAGTGGCCATGTAATTCTACTTTAATTAGAATTGTACTTCTAACTCTCTTTAATTCTACTTTAATTCTATCTAGTTTCCTGAGAGTATAGAAAGTGCCTGTTTATTGCACCCCCATATTTCTAGTGCCTAGAAGAGGGGAAGACACAAAGTGGGGACTGGGTAAATATTTGCGATTTCTATTGAAACCAATTAGTTACACATCTAAGGCTGGCCTTTCTCCAGTGTGATTTAGGGAAAAGGCATACCAGGCATGAGGATTACTTCTCTGGTGATCCCTGAGAAATACAATCACAGCCCCAAAAACATGGGCACTGAAAGGAGTCATGGGTGTGTAGGGATTTGAAAAAAACTGGCCATTCCCAGAGAGCTAACCTAAGCTATAGGCTTAGCTTACCGAAGTCCCATAGTCTAAGATACTACAGATGGTAAGACTGAGAGTTAGGGGCCAAGAAGGCATTAAAGCAAGAGGAAACAAATGGAGAAAGGCCAAAAATTGGCTCATTCATTGCATCTAACTTTCGTACCACACTTGACCACCTGTGGGTATTTTCCACCTATTATTTCATTCATCTGCACAATAAGCCTGTGATCCAGGGCTTAGTCACAACCAGGGACCCCCATACCAGTTCCAACCCCAACGGTGTTTAAGGTCAAAATGCTTTTATTGTCTCCTGCTGTTGTGTTTGAGCTTTCTGTGGCTCGTGATCACAAGGTGTTTATTCTTGATCCTTTATCATGACAAGGCTGACACACAGATGCTATTTCAATAGAAGTTGAGTGGATCATGAAGGCCAAGGCCAGGAGTTCTGGATGCCTGCATCAGGCCAGATTATCTTATTTGTTAGCACCTTCTCTCTGGCAATAACCAATAACCTCTTTGCAAAAACCTCCTTATTCTGGATGCTCATTGACTTATCCTATCATTTTTCCAACTGAAAAATTAGTCCTCCTGCTCCCTGACTCAAGAGCATCTGTCCGATAATCTGAGAAAATGGAGTCTGCAGCCCTGACAGGTGCGCAGGTCATTATTTCCAAATTGGAAATTGTGGCATAATAAAACTTCATCCTACTTCTTTCTCTCTTTTTTCCCCTTGACAACAGGTCTATATCAAAACACTGACAGACGGTGGTTAAGCCAGTGTGAATACAAAAGTGTACGCACGCACATTAGGACTGGCATGTTCTGTTATAACTGCAAGCACATTGGAAAGAATGAAAAGTAACTACAGCAGGAATTCAGCAATTAGGATGAAGGTTTGCTGCATTAGTTTAAAAGTCTACATTATAAAACACCTTTAAAGAAATGTAATCATAAAGCTTTTAAGAAAACAGTAAAACTGAAGTAATTCCTGTAAGTACTTGAAAACCATTTGTTTCCCTAGAGTTTCATGTTCTCTGTATAATGTTAGTTGCACTCTTTTTTAAATTTTTATTTATTTATTATTTTAGAGAGAGGAAGAGAAACATCAATGTGAGAAATATCAATCAGTTGCCTCTTGTATGTCCCCCAACAAGGGACCAAACCCCCAGGCATGTGCCCCAACTGGGAATCACACTGGCAACCTTTTGGTTTAGGGGGCGATCCTCCAACCAAGTGAGCTACACCAGCCAAGGCATTAGCTGCATTCTGGATTTGAAAACATTGTCCATAACTCTGTTAGTCCAAAATGCTAAGTAAATACCAGCAATGCAAATTCTAGGCCTGTGTCTACCTAAATAACCAAAATTTCAAGTGGACATCAAGATTTTGTTCACATGATAATAAAATGGAATTATCACATGCCTATGGCAGTTAAGGACACTTAGGTTGATACTGTCATTAACAAAAAAACAAATCAGAAATAGTAATCTCTAAAAAAAAAAAAAAGCAAAAGCTTATTTTGACCTTTGCATTTAACATTCAGTTTAAAAAAAAATATTACACTTTCCCTAACTTATTGCAACCTAAAAATTCAGAAATAAAATCTAAATTATTTTTACATTTCCCATTATCAACACCTACAAGAAAAAGATCTCGTCGGCATAACAGAGCACACTGAAGCAGGACGAACAAGCCTTGTTTGGGTCAACAAAACCAAATACATTGCAAGTTCCTTTCTCAAACAGGGGCTTTGCATAACTAAATTCAAGACTGAATAAATCACAAAATGTTGCTTCCAGACATTTTGATTAATTCGATATTAAGTTTTGAAAATCCCATGGTAACTAGTTTTTACAATTTTAAAGAATCTAAGTCCTTTCCACGAGATGTCTTGAAGAAGGGTTTTCAATGCTTCCCAAAGAAGTTCAATAAGTTGAAGCGCAGCCCTGGAGTGCTTTGCCTTTGGGAGACCCATGAAAGAAAGCAAAGTTTTCTTACAAGAACATAGCTAGGAAACTGTCAGGAAACTTGTCGAGAAAAAGAAAGAAAGAAAAACAAATGCTTAGGAGACTCAAACATATCCGTACACCCATGTTCATAGCAACATTATTTGCAATAGCCAAAAGGTGGAAGCGACCCACGTGTCCACGGACAAATGAATGGATAAACAAAACACAATGGACTATTATTCAACCTTAAACCAGAAAACAAAAATTGAGACACGTGCTACAATACGGATGGACCTTGAGGAAATACCATGCTAAGTGAATCAGGCAGTCATCAAAGGACAAGAACTGCATGACTCCACTTACCTGAGGTGCCCACAGCAGTTAGTTCATGGGGAAGGTGAAACGGTGACGGTGAGGGGCTGGGGAGAGTGGGAACAAGAAGCTGTTTCCTGAGGACGGTTTCAACTGGGAAAGATGAAAAAGGTGTGGAGATGGACATGGTGATGGTGGCACAATAATGTGAATGTACTTAATACCCCTGCAACAGACACTTAAAAATGGCC
>VMDR010014399.1:0-23598 GCA_007922815.1 Macrotus californicus | reverse complement strand
ATACACATAAATACACTTTTTTTCTTTTTAATCATTACCTGAGGATAGGTTTAGAGAGAAAGGAAGGCGGGGAGAAAGAGAGAAAGAGAGAAAGAGGGAGAAAGAGAGAAACATCAATGTGAGAGAAAAACACCCATTGGCTGCTTCCCGCAAAGGCCTTGACTGGGGACTGAGGCCTAGGCATGTGCCCCGACTGAGAATTGAACTCCTGATCTTTTGGCTCATGGGATGATGCTCCAATCAATTGAGCCACACTGGCCAGGGCCATAAATGCATTTTTAAAGTATCTCAAATTAATGACTTAGACTAATTTGCTTTTAATATACAATGGTATTAGCACTAATGGCTAAGTTCATTATAATAGTATGTGAATTTCCTGGTAATATGACAAGCACTTGGAAGTACATCTCATACACTATTAGTGAAATATGAGGTAAGCAACTTATTAATCTATTTTTATATTTATTTTAGAGAAGAATTTTTGCCTTTTTCTCAGCAGCTTGCAGCTGTATATGTAAATTCTGTTGATTTCTTCATTTTATCAGCTATATTAATGGTAGTTATAGTCTATAATATTCCAAAATTTATTTACTTTGCTAAACCATATAAACTATGTCACATGCATAATCATAGGCACATAATCATAATAAGACTTAGAATTGTTGGGAGCATCAATATTTAAGTGTGATAGTTATTATTTTTTTATTGGTGCCATTACATGGATGTTTTATCAGCATCTCTGGTCTGAGAAAGTCCGTTTGACCCTTTATCTCACCTGCTATCCCTCCTCAAGGTCCCCCTTCAGCATAATGGCACCTTGATCCGTGCTCAGAGTAAGCATATCTCAGTCATCTTCCATTTCCTTCTCTATGCCCATCTTCACTTCTCCTCTTTCTTCTTCTTCCTAATCCTCCCTCTCAGAAGTCACTTTATCTTGTTGTTTTCCCCCAAAAGAGAAAAGGGAGGCACATGTCTGACAAGGAGCTCTGGAGAGGCACGACACATTTGAAAACTGGTTCTCAGTGTCGACAGAACGTGGAGTCACGCGGACAGCAGAGGTGAGAGATGAACAGGTTAAGAAAGGGGGCAAGGCAATAGGGCTGACTGGTTGAGAGCACTGGCTGAGTTTGAAACCTGGCTTTACCACTCTCTGATGGTGTGGCCCTGAGGAAGTTATATCACTCCTCTGTGCTTCTATTTTCTCATCTATAAAGTGGGAATAATAATAATAACTGTTTCATGAGGTCATTATCTGTATTACACAAGACAAAGCATGTAGGGCATGCAGAAGAGTGCCTAGCTCTTAGTAAGTACACAGTCAAATTAGCCATTATAAATGAAGGGAAGAGGAGCAAAGTTGTTTTGGCCTATGAAGGAGATAGGAGAGCATGGGCTCTTTTTCCTGGTGAGGGGCAGGAAACAAGTGCCTGGGAGAAAAATATATTTATATTTGAAGCAAATTTATAAGGAAAAAACCCCCTCCACCTTTATGTACAAATATGGTTGAGAATCTAAGGTAACTTCTTGGCAATGGACTGAGCTTCCAGAGTGCTCAGGAGAATAGTAGCTGTCCAGAGAATTTGATTCATGGCTTGGACTATGGAAAACAGTGATGAGAGAGGCAGAGAGTTGGGATGTAGACCTAAGGGACAGATGGGCTACTCAGCTTTGGAATTTCATGTGGAACTCTGAAGAGGGGTGGGGGGTAGCAGCATGTTTGCAGGATCCTATTCTATGGTGGGGACAGTAGGAATAGTTATAACAAGTGCGCTTGGGCTGTAGGAGCCTCAGAGTCGAGGTTTATGACAGTACACTAGTGAGTGTTCTGCACAGCCAGAAGATGCCGTGGGGTAACAGCTACTTTAAGCATATATGACAAATTCTGATGTTGAAAACTGTTCTCTTTGCTCTTGGAAGTTGTTCTAAAATATTTGATCCTACCTGTCTCTTAAACCTCATTTTATTTTGCTTTGGATTTGGGGGAGCTCTAAAGAGATAGACCTGTAAGGAGGCAAGGAGGGAGAGATTGTGCAGAGAGAGAAGCTGACACAGTAAGGTTGCATCTGGGGTCTCAGCCAAACCTCTGTGGACTTTAGAGCTGGGGTGGCCCTTCAAAGTTGATTCAGTGGAGGCCTGAGAGCTGGATCTTTGTATCTGAGCATTAGCCAGTCATTGATTGCAGGCTGCTCCCCGGGAGCGGGCATAAATGTGGGTACAGTAGTTTCCTAAGGTTGAGGGACTATCCCAGTGAGAGATGCTGCTGGACTGGACGCCTTCCTCAGCTGACATTCCCCGCAAATGAGTGATGGGGTCTTGGCCCTGGAGAGCAGCCCTGTGGTGCCGGCACCACAGTATCTACTGTACCATTCTTCAAGGGGCTACTCTAAGCACTATCCACCTGGCCCTAGTGCTTTTAAAATATAGTACTGTTGGGGGAAGATGGGGGAAGAAGAAAGAGAAGGAGAGTCAGACAGGGATGACAGGAGAAGGCTGCAGTTTTGTTTTACATCCTTCACAGTTTTCCCCAGGGACTCTCACAAGAGGTAAGACCATGAATATCACAAGGAACTGAGGCTAGTATAACAAAAGTGGAAGTCATCTTTTGGGACATGAAGAAAGGGGGAGATGTTTGTTCATGCCATGCCACTCTCTGTATGGTTAGCTGCACATCTACAGATCATCTTTATTATGTACAAGGTCATCATCCCACTTTACAGCACTACTGTGGAAATGCAAAGAAATTGTTCTACATATTACATGGATGCTAATAACCAGGAGAATGAGCTTTTGTTAATTATTAAAGAGTTAAGGGACTAATTATGACAAAACTACTGCTTCCTCTAGAGAAGTTACCCTTACAAAAGAAACAGCAGTGAATTCTCCCATTAGGAGTATATTTTAAGAGATAAAAGCTTGGTTACATATTAAGTTAAAAGTAATACAGGAAAATTTAAAAGTCTGAGAGGTTAAAACAATGGCAGGTCTGCTCTAACATATGGAGTACTGAGATACTTGATAAAAAGGTACCATCTGGGCTGCACCAGGGTTTTAAAATTAATATCTACTGACCTGTTTGGAACATGCTTTTGTGAATGACTGTATCTCCAGAAGGTTATTTGACTTTTTCTTAGCACCAAAAGTGGGCAACTTCCACCACAGGGATCTAAAGATCTCCTTTTAGGGGCTATTATTTGAGTTATTTTCCCAAGATCCTAGAGAATTGTTGATTTCATGACCACCAGGAGGCAACTTTTGATATTTTTAATGCCCAAAGCAAAACTTGTGGAAAACTCCTTCATTCATTGGGAAATTTTCTAAATGGTGACAATTCTCTTATTCCCTGGAAGAGAATAAAGGAATATGGAAAATGTGTTAGAAAGAAACTTTAGATATATCCCTCTTCATCAAAGTATGAATTTCACTCTAAATATACCTATTTCCTAAGTTGTAAATTATAGTCAGAAAAAAGTAAATAGAACCTGACCATTCCCAAGTTTATGAAATCGTGTAGTCTTTCCTGATAAAAAATTCCCTGCCCAACAACCAATTTGCTGCTAATGATAATAAGGTCACCCAAATACACAGCTGTTGGGTTTCCATGGTACATGCAATGATTGATTAAAATTATCCAGCAAAACCATGGAAGTGGGCTATTATACTGTCTGGAGAATTGTACATATAATGAAGCCTTAGGCATTGATCAGAGCTGGTCAGTCAGCCTATCATTAATTAGCAGGGGAAATCTCTCCTGTTTTGAATAATTTTTATCTGTATCCAAATTAGGTAATAGAAGGAGTATGATAATGAGCAACCGTTACTGCTCACCAGGAGGCCTTTCCAAATACAATTTACAAGCACAAGAAGTACCTGGGTTTGAACACAGTTTGCCCTATGACAAAGCTCAACTTAACTGACTCTTCCGATGAGATTGTTCAATATTAAACAATCAAGTTGTAAGGAAAATGTAGTTGTTTTATATCTTTGGTGGGTAAACAGTACCAGAACTTTTTTGTTTATTCTATACTTTTAGATAAAGGAAATATACCTTTGACTTAGTTCCTAGACCATTCCTTTTGTGTATTTGGCTTAAACAGCTGGCAAAGCCATTCAAATAAGTGCCATTTTATTAAATGGAAAAAATGTAGATTGATTCCATTCATATAAATAATAAATTTTCCAAACATATAAAATATTTCTTGAGCTGCATTAATACACATTTACATTTCTCTTTAACATGAAACAGCTGTTGTATTTTTCATTTAATGGCATTTTAAAGAGGACAGGGTTGGGAACCAACATGAATCACACGTCCCCACAACATTTCATTAAAGACAATATCACATTAATTCCCATTGCTCCTGGATCGGATGGAGAACAAGAACTTATTTTATTTTTAAAACTCTGAAAGTTAACATAGAAACTTTAATGTAAGCATTTAAATTATCGACTTGGAATAAGAAAGTGAATTGGCTCTGATATGCATCAGCTTAACAGCACCACTCTGGATTTAGAGCTGGAAAGGTATAGAATTTACTTACATAAATCAAACCATCCTGATGAAAGATGGCCATGTAAATCCTCATTTCTCTCTTGGCATTCTCATTTGGATGGAAGAGCTGATTCTCTTAACAATGGAATAGCTGCCCTTCTTCTCTTTTTGCTAACATAGTTTCTTTACAATTATGCAAACTAAATTTCAGTCATCTTCTTTATCATGGCCTTGGGAAATAAAAATCTGACTGGTTAAATATGGCTGGTGTTTTTCATTATAGTTTGATAACTTACATTCTACCTATATAACAATAACCAACCTAGATATTTTTCTGACATTCCTGAGCTGGATCAAATTAATTTTCAGCATTGTGGTCTCGTGACTTCATATTTTCAATAGGATTCTGAGCACATTCTAGGAAGACATTTATCTCTTTTCTGTCTGCCTCCTTTTTCATGTGATTCTGTACTTTAGCACTATGGTCTAGTGGGGGGAAAAACCAACCAAACAAAACATTATGTTTTACAGTCAAACATATGTATGGCAAAATATTGTCTCTTCTTCTAATCTGCTGTATAAACTTTGGCAAGTTAAATGAACACTCGAACTTTAGAGACTACAAACTGTTGCTGCCTCAGATTGTTTTAAGAGTGAGATAATATGAATAAAAATACCCACCATGGGACCCAAGACTCAGTAGGAGCTCATAGATGGTGGTCTTTCTTTCCCTTTCCCTTTCTCTTCCTCTCACTTTCTAGCTGAAAAGCACAGTGGCTGGGCAGTTGTCTGGACTCTCTCAGCTGCCGGCTTAGAGTGCCTTCCAGTTTGTAAAGTGTCATGAGAAACCCTCCTGCAGAGCACACAAGATGCTACAACTGGCTACAGCCCCATTTGTGTACATATTTCAACTCCAGGCTCAGCATAATACATCATTTCTTGAAGGTATACCATAAAAGGCAGCCTGGAGGCAGGAAGAATCCCAAAGCTCTCTAGTGATATTGAAAGCAGGGCAGTGTCCCAGACTCGGGGTAGATCTCTGAGTCCTACTCATGGGACCTGGAAAGCTCTTTGACTGAAAACTAAATGAGGCAGCAGAAGGCTACCAGGCTAGGGTGTGGTCCTTGTCAAGACCAGAGTACTCATAGTTAACAGAATCAAGAATGTATGCCAGGATTCAATGTCTGGAAACATAATGTTTTATTTTTATGAATGACTTCATAGTGCAGGGAGAACTCCCCATTTTATTACCTTGATTCTTACACTTCTTATGCAGTGAGTATTACTTGCCTAGTTTTAAAAATATAGAAAGAGAAGCTCATTGAAACAAAACCAGTACCAAAATCTCAGTCTTTCTGTACTGGTATATAGTAATTGTATGCATGGACACTGGAGTCAGACACCTTGGCTCAAATCCCAGCCCTGGCACTTCCTTGCTCAGTGTCCTTGGACACATTATTTAATTGCCTGGATTTCAATTTCTCCATGTGAAAAATAGGAATGACTTTATAGAGTTGTTCTTGAGATTAAATAAAATAATGAGCTAAGAATCTTTCTTTTCTCTCAAACACTTCATTTTTCCTCCTTCTTACCAAACTCATAAACCTTCTCTTCAAGCCCTTCTCATTTCAGCAAAGGGTACCCCATCTACCCATTGGTTGTTCAGGTCAATAACCTAGATGTCATCCTTGATTTCTCTTTTTCCCCATTGTTCTCCCCATCCTCCAGCCCAATCCACAGTCTCTTGGATCTGTCTCCAGAATATTTTATGAATCTGCTCACTAGTCTCCAATTATGCTTTTAAACAACATGGTCCCTCACTGGGCACTGGAGCAGCCTCTGCTTTTTTACACATGCCTCCTACAATTGTCCTCACATTACAGCCAAAACAACCACTCAAAAATGTAAATCATGTCATGTAACTCTAGTGTTTAAAGTCCTTCAATGGCTTCCTGAGCACAAAGACTGGAATCCAAACAAACTCCCTACATGGCCCCTGCTTGCCAGTCTGAATGTATCTCATACTCTTTTTCCTCTTGTTTCCTTCACACCTGTCACACTGATCATCTCAGGGCTTTTGAACATGCTGCTCCCCCTGGTTGTAATATTTTCTCTCATCCTTTGGATCTTAGAATCTAAAAGGAAAGCTCAACATAATGATCCACCACAGGGAGGCATTTGAGTTCCCCATCTAAAGTAGGTCCCTGTTCCAGTCACTTTCCATCACATTATTGCTCTCCACCTTTAAAATTTTTTTTATTATTATCCCTGGCTGGTGTCACTCAGCAGATTGAGCTCCAGCTTGCAAACTGGAAGGTCACAGGTTCAATTCCCATTCAGGGCACATGCCTGGGTTGCAGGCCAAGTCCCCATTTAGGGGTGGGTGAGAGGCAATTGATCAATGTTTCTCTCCCTCTTTTTCTCTCTCCCCTCCCTTCTCTCTAAAAATAGACAAATAAAATATTTGAAAATAAAAATGTGTTATTAAAAGAATTACTTTATTTAAATATTTATTTATTTATATATTTTTTACTATTTTTAACTTTTTTTCACTATAGTGCTTAACACTATTCTAAGTTATTTCTTTGTGTGCTTATTTGATGTTTTATTTTTATTTATATCTGTCCACTAGAACATAGTCCAAGGGGTCAGAGACTTGCCTTGATAATCACTGAATGGTGCTGGGGCAGAGTAGGCACTCAACAGATATTTGTTGAATGAATGAATGAGTGAATGAATGTAAAACAGCACAGGATATACAGTAAATTCTCAACCAGTGCTATATTTTGCTTCCTCTACTGAAAGCAGAGGCTAAAAGTGGTTTCACAATCAAAGCACAAATAATATGGTGGCTGGCACACAGTTTGCATAGAGAGAAGAAGATGGAACTTGGAGTCAGACTAGCCAGGGTTCCAGCTTCTCCTCCCTAAGTCTCAGTCCCTTTGCTTGTTAAGTGGGAATAATGGTAGTCCATGCCTCACAGAGTTGTGAGAATGGAATAAAGTGACTTACAATGCACTTGATATGAAGACTGTAGAGTAAACTCTTAAGTGAATGGTCATTTCTATTATCAATGAGACCTTGACAATTTGGTACAATGGGACTTTGTTGATTCACAAATAACATTTTTGTTCCCTTTCTTCCTTGTGAGTTGAACTTGATCAACCTTAGAATCAGGCTTATACTGGTTAAGGATTTCAGAGTAGGGACAATTCAAGACAAGGGACCAACTAGTCAAAATTTCTGTGGTTTTATCTCATAGCTTTTTGGTGATCCACATCATTTATAGTTTCTTCATCTTGATTGTCAAGGGACCCTGAAACTGTCATCTTGGTTTAATATGTCCATATTTTGCCATATATAAGGCACACCATGGTTTTTGTTCACATTATACATGGGATTACTATACCCATGGTATATAATCATTATATCCATGTATAATGCACATCCTTATTTTTCCCTCAAAAATTTGGTTAAAACGTGTGCATCATACATGGCAAAATATGGTAATTGATGCTATATTGACATATTGGGCAAAAGTAGTCAAATAAATCTTAGCAGAATCATATTGGCTGAACTTCAGTCACATAAGATAATGATGTGGGTGAAAATGATTTGACTGGAAAATATGGTTGATTCCATGTTCATGTATAAAAAAGATTTGAAACAAAGCATATTTGTATGATTTGTTCCAGGTTATTCTGTATATTTAGGGTAGTAAAATGTTGTGAACCCATGGACTCAGGGAGTAATTGTAGATCAGAAGGCAAATGTCCTTAATATTCCCTATTTCAGGCATGAAGCCTCTTATTACTGGGCTGATGGTTATCAGTTCTTGCTCTTTATTTTTGCTCTATTTGAGGCAAATTAGTAAAAGTATTACTGAGTAGTTATCTTGAAATTAATGTCTTTTTTGTGTATGCCAAATTTATGGCAAGCCCCTTTTGTTAGAGAGTAGGAACTAAAGACCCCAAAGATAAAATCTTTAGCTCATATTACATTAATTCTTTTGAAAAGTAGTATTTCTTTTAGGAGAAGTTATTCCTGCATTTCTTACTCCGTTCCCCTTCCTTGGAGTGCCCTTTCTTGGTCCACCTCTGGGTATCTGAACTCTGCCCAGTGCCTAAGCCCCTGCTACTTTCTCTATGAAAATGTTCTCTGAGCCTGTGTTGTCCAATATGTTGGCCACTAAACATGTGTGACTATTTAATTAGAATTAAATAACATTAAAATTTTATCTTAGTTCTACTGACCACATTTTAAGTGCTTGATACCTACATCTGGATACTCTATTGGACAGCACAGATATAGCACATTACCACCATTTCAGATAGTTCTATTGGATAGTGCTATTCCCAGCATTCTGGGTGAATATGCTCGCAACTTTTTCTTACTTTTCATAAAGCCTTCTTAGTTCCTTTATGGAATTTGACACTTTCTATCTTGATTGGCTGTATCAGGGTGCTTATTTTCAAATGCTGATATGCATAGTTCAGTGGGTCCCTGGGCATGCTCAGGATCCTACAGTGCTGGGGCAGGAGATGCTAAATCAGCTGGAATCCCACACTTTTGATCTCCTGCTTCAACAAGAAGAGCTACATTTTTTTCAATATATTTTATTGATTATGCTAGTTGTCCCATTCCCCCCCTTTATTCCCCTCTGCCCTGCACACCCCCTCCCACCCACATTCCCCTCCCTTAGTTCATTTCCATGGGTCATATATATAAATTCTTTGGCTTCTACATTTCCTATACTATTCTTAACCTCCTCCTGTCTATCTTCTACCTACTGTTTATGCTTCTTATTCTCTCTACTTTTTCCCCCTCTCTCCCTACCCACTCCCCTGCTGATAACCCACCATGTGATCTCCATTTCTGTGATTCTGTTCCTGTTCTAATTGTTTGCTTTGTTTTTGTTTTAGGTTCAGTTGTTAATAGCCATGACTTTGTTGTCATTTTACTGTTCCTATTTTTGATCTTCTTTTTCTTAGATAAGTCCCGTTAACATTTCATAGAATAAGGGCTTGGTGATGATGAACTCCTTGAAGTTGACCTTATCTGGGAAACACTTCATCTGCCCTCCAATTCGACATGATAGCTTTGCTGAATAGAGTAATCTTGGATGTAGGTCCTTGCCTTTCATGACTTGGAATACTTCTTTCCAGCCCCTTCTTGCCTGTAAGGTTTCTTTTGAGAAATCAGCTGACAGTCTTATGGGCACTCCTTTGTAGGTTACTGTCTCCTTTTCTTTTGCCGCTTTTAAGATTCTCTCTTTATGTTTCATTTTGGGTAATGTAACTATGATGTGCCTTGGTGTTTTTCTCCTTGGGTCCAACTTCTTTGGGACTCTCTGAGCTTCCTGGACTTCCTGGAAGTCTATTTCCTTTGCCAGATTGGGGAAGTTTTCCTTCATTATTTTTTCAAATAAGTTTTCAATTTCTTTCTTTTCCTCTTCTCCTTCTGGCACCCCTATGATTTGGATGTTGGAACATTTAAAGATGTCCTGGAGGTTCCTAAGCCTCTCCTCATTTTTTTGAATTCTTGTTTCTTCATTGTGTTCTGGTTGAGTCTTTCTTCCTTCTGATCCACACTGTTGATTTGAGTCCCGGTTTCCTTCCCATTACTGTTGGTTCCCTGTACATTGTCCTTTATTTCACTTAGCATAGCCTTCATTTGTTCATCTAATTTGTGACCAAATTCAACCAATTCTGTGAGCATCCTGATTACCAGTGTTTTGAACTGTGCATCTGATAGGTTGGCTATCTGTTCATTGCTTAGTTGATTTTTTTCTGGAGCTTCAATTTGTTCTTTCATTTGGGCCATTTTTTTTTTTTTTGTCTTAGCATGCCTGTTATGTAGTAAAGGGTGGAGCCTTAGGTGTTCACCAGGGTGGGACAACCAAGTCGTTGTGTTGTGACGCTGTATGTGGGGGAGGGGTCCAAGAGGGAACAATGCTGCTTACTCAGCTCTCTGCTGGTTTTCAATCACGTTCCCCGCTACCCACAATCAAATTGAGCCCTTCTAGTGCTGACTTCCAGATGGGTGGGCTTGTGTACGTTCTAGGACTCTGTGGGTCTCTCCAACGAGCTCTCCTGTGAGGCTGGGAGTTTCTCCCACTGCCACTGCCTTAACCCCCACAGGATTTTTTAATCAGAGGCTTTGAGGCTTTATTTCCCTGTGCTGGGACCCTAGGTTGCATGGTCTGTCTTACTCCCCAGTTCTTCCTCCCAGTTTATCTACACATGGGTGTAGGACCACCCGGTCTGCCAGCTGCCACCTCCCTGGTCCACCACCAGCTGCACCTTACCCACTCAGCTGCCTGTCTCCACCCCTCCTACTGGTCTGGATGAATGTTTTTTCTTTAACTCCTTGGTTGTTGGATTTCCATATAGTTCAATTTTCTGTCAGTTCTGGTTGTTTTTTGTTTTTAAATTTGTTGCTGTCCTTTTGGTTGTGCAAGGAGGCATAGTGTGTCTACCTCTGCCTCCATCTTGGCTGGAAATTCTACATTTTTTTTTTAAAGAAGAGGTATATTTTTGTTTGTTTTACCTGGTGGAGTTCTATGTGACATTACTTTTGCTAAAATTTTGAAAACCATTGCTCTCTTTACTCCTGTTATATTTTTTGCTCAGACCCCTACAGGTCAGGGTTTACTTCTGATTCCTTTTTTCATTTTCACACTACCTGGCCCAGTGAATTGCTGTAGTATACACTCAAATATTTCTACTTGCTTGAATGAAGAAGTTAAGCCCTAGGTACTATGGCTTTATGCAGTTTCATTCCATAGACCCTACAGTATAGTTACTGAACTTTGTTTGCAATTAGATCCCTGGCCAGTTCAGGATTGGATGATTTTCCCAACCTCATCACTGTCAGTATTAGCATACATGTACTGGTAGTTTAAAGCATTTTCTGCTCCATAAATTACTTCCTTTCTTCCTCTGTTTTACCGTTATTTGGTTTTGATTTACAGTTTGGTTTACCTTTTCCGATCTGTTTACATCTCTTAACAACCTTCTCTTCATCTGGTTCTCCCTAGAGGGAGTTAACCAGATTGGTCAATTAGCACTTCCTTTTTAACAAACACATAAATATTCTACTCAAGTATGGAGGACACCTTGCAGTGATGAGATAAATCAGGACTTCCCTATGGATTTTTGTTAACCTAGAGAGAGTGCATCATTTGAAGCAATTACATCAATAATAATAATGCACATACATGTATATATTTCATGGTTATATCTCCACTGGGAGCTTTGATTTCTCCTTGGAGTCAAGGACTGTAGGATCACATTAGATTTCTCATTTTGCTTGGAGGTTAGATGGACTATGTTGTTTAATAATTGTAACATATGATGAATGTTAGTGCAAAATGGGTTTAGCCAAAATGTATACTGTTTGATATCTTTATCCACACTTTCTCCACATGATTACTTGAATTATATAGCATTGTCATACATTCTAAAAGAGAATTTATCATCTTTTCACATCCCACATGGTTCTGACCTCTTTGCTAATTAGCTATTCAAATAAATTGGGTGATAATTCTAAGAAAGCAGGATTGATATATTCAAGTGTTAGTTTTTTCTAAATAATAAGTATCACATTTTACTCCTTAGCTCTTTTATTTATATAGTGTCACACTGCCTCTTAATGAATGACTGGTTTGGTGAAACACCAAATTGTCTTTATTTAACTAAGGGACAATAATCAAGTTGGCTTTTGATGCACTTGTAATTTATAGCTGTGCAGGTGATGGTTCCAGCATCAATCTGTGATGTTCTTTTTCAAGACTAGTTCCAATGTAATATTTCAATTTAGTTTTCACTAAAGCATTCAATTTGCACTAAAAAAAGCAGTCAATATAGGCTAATAAAATAATGTCAACTAGTCACTAGTGAGCATTTTCACTTGTTTAACAC
The DNA here is from genome assembly GCA_007922815.1 of Macrotus californicus. Lineage (NCBI taxonomy): Eukaryota > Metazoa > Chordata > Mammalia > Chiroptera > Phyllostomidae > Macrotus > Macrotus californicus. The sequence goes on along the minus strand of VMDR010014399.1, from coordinate 11,187 downwards.
TGCTCTTATCACCATGAATTGTCTTGGACTGACACCCCACTACCTGGGTGCCAGCCAAGAACATATGTGAATGCTTGCTGGCCCCATACACCCACAAATGCTAAATATGGGCACATGGAACGTCTGTTGGACTATTTGTTCTGTCCACCAATGTAACTCGATATGTGGGAGAAGAAACTGAACAACACACAATGTATAACCTATTGGGGCAGTCATGAAAATAGCCAATAACAGTACAAAGAAGGGAAATAAGTGTCCACGTGGAAGTCCAGACAAGCTGTGACAGGAATCCAGAGGGAGAGGAGCTTTGTTTTCTATGGAGGTTGGGAAACCTTTGCAGATGGCATGGCATTGGGGAAAAACCTAAAGAAAAATATGGTTGAAAGGTAGAAGAATGTTCAAGTCTTTTCCACCTGGAACCTCGGCCTTCTCCTTCTGTTGCATCTCTCTGACTCAGCCAAAGAAAGTTCTATTTTAAAGATTTATGTAATTAGGCCCATCCAAACAATTCAGGATAACCTTCCTAGTGTGAGGGCTGTAATCTTACTTACATTTGCAGAATTCCTCTTGCTGTGTAACATAACCTATTCACAGGTTCCAGCAATCAGGGCATGCACATATTTGGGGGATCATTGTGCCCACCACAGTGAGGGACAACAGTAGAAACAGGGCTCTCCAACGCATTGGTAAGGAGGCAGCCATGTGCAGAGGAGTGGAACAGGAAATGAACCTGGAGAGGCAAAATTGATCATTCCCTTCCTTGTGTTTCTGTAACACCCTGGTGGCCTCACAGGGAGTAAGCTCAGGTATATTGAGGTGTTTCTCATCTGGTACTTGAGACCAGGGACCTGGCTTTATTCAGTTTTGCACCTCAGAGCTAGCATCCTCCCAATAGGTAACTGATACATATTTTTAAAGTTGAGTTGAAGAAAACTGATGGCAATTGATGACAGTAAAATAGCATTTCTTAGGCCAAGTAGTAAGTCTCCCAGTGAGGACTGTCAGACATAGGTGATAGGGGACATAATTTTAGCAGGGGTCTTGCTGGTAAGATCAAGATCGCATTCTGGAGTGGACCCCATTTTTTCCTGTCACACTTTCTACCTCCTTAGGCCCTGCACCACCTTGAAACAGTCTGTATTTAGAGTCATTGCTCTACCAGCTTTGGGTATTTTTAGACTAGTTTATTGTTTTCCAGGCTTCTCAGTAGTCCATAGTCCCCCTACACTATAAAGGTTTTGTCATGTCTTGAATAAGTGTAGCTTTATTTCAGCTTATCAGCTAAGAGGCTTTTAGTTAACTTGTTGGGTGTAACAGGAATAGCATCTAACTATATCATTACTTGGGGTGAAAAACATAAGGAGGCTATATTTTGAAAGTCATCTGTTCTGGATTGTGGTTGGTCTGTTTCACATAATCTTTCTGAGGCTTGGTATTCTCATCCATAAAATGGTGATAGGACACCCCATAAATTGTCTTGCAGATTAAATTAGAGCATGAAGGTAAGCACTTGCTCCTTAATTATTAATTAATTCATGACAAATGAATATCAGTTCTCAACCTTTCCTCAAAGTGATTGTAGCTAAGGGTCTTATTGCCCACACCAATATAATTTATATATGAAATACCTAAAATATGAGCAAATAGAATCACAGTGATGAGTGAGATGATAGAACACTTCTTCCCCTTGCCTCCTAACTGGTCCCTCCTTTCTCTTACTATTCCTCTCTCATTAGATGGCTGTCTGTCTCTGTGCTGGCAAAGTCTGGAACACACTCAGGGTCAGGGTTCCTCTGACAACCTGAGGAGGCCCCTGTTCCAGCCTGCAGTGCTACCTCCTCTGTAGGACTTGTCATACTTTTCATTTAGTAACTCATCATGTGCTGTCTTGTGACACCTGTTCTTTTGTTATTAACTTTTCAAGTGTTTACACTTATCTCTGAAACTATTTTATGAGCTTCCAGTCACTCATTCAAACACAGTTTTGAGCACCTGGTATGTGCTAGGCACTGGAGAAGTAGTGGGGTCAAGGTAAACATGGTCCCAGTCCTCAAGCTGGCAGTCTGGTGTGAAAGATGGACAGATGATCAACAATGATCAGTGTATCATGTTGTTACAGGGGACAGAAAGGGGACACCAGGAGCCCAGGCATCTTTATGCAGTCCACAGTGCCTTGGATTTAGTAGGTACTCCATAAATATTAGTAGATTAAAAATGTTTATAATTATATCCAAGTTTTAACTGAAACTTTGTACATTGAAAATAGGCAATATTATAGGATGGTGCCTCTTGACTTGAAATCAGACTTAGGCAGAGATTTCCCAGTAGGTCATGGAGACTGACAGACATTTCCATGCTCCCCAGTCAGCATCCACAGCACCGCCCTCACTAGGCCTAGCCCGGGTGTGACTGCCCATGATCTCTTTGCTGCCCTATTTACAGCTTAACCCAAGGACTCAAAGCTTAAGATGTCCTTGAAAATCTACCCATGTTACTGAGGGACTCTCTTTACTTTTATTGCCCACTTCTTTTTATTTTCATCTTCGTCTTCTTTGCTAGTGTTGATGTGAAGATGCTAGGTCTTATTTCTTAGGCAGAAATGTATTTCAGGAACCAGTGAAACAAAGGCAAACTACTTTTTTTCCTTTTTCTTCTTGATTGCACTGGTATTCTGATTATTTTGTGAAGGATTGAAGGAGAGGTGATGGGTACCCTCAGAGGACCCACAGATGGACGAGTTTTCAGGCCATGATATTTAAGATAGCAAGTCTTTTATTTATGATGCTTATTCCATATGTATGAAGTTTCAGAGATGTCCCTCAATACACTCACTCCTTCTCCTTGAAGTCCCAGAATGTTTTTCACATACATCCAAGGACAGTGTGCCTTCTAACTCCTCTCCCACCACCAAGCATTTTCCAGGAGCAGCTGAGGAGAGTGCAGGAGAGGAGCATTATATTACTTTGGTCACTTGATCCTGACAACCTTCCTTATGTGTGATGAAATATAAATTAGTATAAATCATGATTCACCATTAAACCTAGAAGAGAAACAACACTGACATTCATAAATTAAGGTTAAATCTATTTTCTAAAGTGATTGCAGAATTAGGGAGAGCTCACTCACCTGCTGTTAGAAATGACAAATGATCACCAAAGAATCACATCATTCAGTTTTCAGTGACAAATTAGAAAAAATATTAACAAATAACTTATGGAATCATGAATGTAGCATTTGGTAAAGTAACTTTTTTCCCAATGCCTTTTAAAAAAAGTCACATGGCCCCATAATTACTTGAACTTCTTGACGTACTAATTAACTCTGATTTAAAGCAGCCATTATTTTTAGAGTAAAGCTTAGTGAACATTGTCTAATATTATTATGTGACCATTAATATGACTAGCGAAAAATGAGATAAGAAAAAGAAGGAAGTAATTAAGATGAGTAATTTGGTAACAAAGTTGAACTAAAGCAGGTTGGTGACTCTTCAGCATGTGATAATGTACATTATTGGTATAATTTGTCTTTCAAACTAAATGATTCCACTTGTCCCCAAGCTCCTCTTTGTTAAATTTTTGTTCTTATGGTTCTTGGCAAATGGAGAGATAGACTTCAGGATGAGGCCTGGAAAGTTATCACTCTGCAAATTTAGGACTTTTGGCCTCTGAATGTGTTATGAAACTAACTGTTGGGTTGATCAAAAAGTTCGTTTGGTTTTTTCCTTAAGATGGTTCTAGTAGCACTTAGTTGCCTTAAACTTCATTCAAAACAGTTTTGTTAGATTGTACTGTGACAGCTGTCATATCATATAGTGCTTGTCTTTCTCAAGTAGAAGCGGCTGACTTATTTCACTTAGCATAATGCCCTCTAGGTCCATCCATGATGTCATAAAAGGTAAGATTTCATTCTTTTTTGTAGCTGAATAGTATTCCATTGTGTAAATGTAGGACACCTTTTTTACCCACTCATCTATTGATGGTCACTTGGGTTGTTTCCATATCTAGGTTATTGTAAAATAAAGCTGCAATGAACATAGGGGTGCATTAAATTTTTTTGAATTTGTGTCTTGGGTTTCTTTGGGTATATTCCCAGAAGTGGAATTGCTGGGTCATAAAACAATTTCATTTTTAATTTTTTTGAGGAACCTGCTCACTGTTTTCCACAGTGGCTGCAGCTATCTGCATTCCCAGCAACAGTGCACGAGGATTCCCTTTTCTCTACATCCTTGCCAACACTTGTTTGTTGATTTATTAATGATGGCCATTCTGACAAGGTGTGAGGTGATACCTGATTGTAGTTTTGATTTGCATCTCTCTGATGATTAGTGATGTTGAACATCTTTTCATATGTCTATTGGCCATCTTTATATCTTCTTTTGAGAAGTGTCTATTCAGGGCTTCTGTCCACTTTTTAATTGGGTTGTTTGTTTTTCTGGTGTTGAATTGTCCCAGTTCTTTATAACAGGACATGCTTTAGATATAGAGTTAAAAACTCCTGCTGATGAAGTGGATGTCGGGTGAGAGAAGTGAAAGATAACTCTTGAACAACATGATAACTTGTGTAGTGCCTGTTATTGAGATGGAGGAAGTCTGAGAGATCAGCAGGGATTTTTTGGTGGGGAGTAGTAGGGGGAAGGATAGCAGATGAGAATCAAGTATTCTGTTTTGAACACGTTAAATTCAAAACACTTATTAGACATCTAGTCACCTGTGTAGTATTTTTTTAAGTACAGGTTCTCAGACCCATCTATGTCACTTAGAAATATATTTGGTTTCAGGTAAGAAGATAACCGAGTAGAAGTGTCTTAAACAAATGGGGGCTGATTTTCTTCACATAAAAACATGTACAGAGACATATGGCACAGACGTGGTTCTCAACTGTGTCATCAAAGACCCAGGCTCTTTGTAGTCTCTATTATGTTATCCTTAAGGCTACAAGGTAGTGGCTGCAGCTCCAGACTTTGGTGTCCACATTTAGGTCATTTATATGAGAAGAAGTGAGAAGAGTGGTGACAGAAACATTAACTTTTTTTTTAAATCAAGAATGCAGAAGTTTTCATAAGAGACTTACAGTATTTTCATTGTCCAGAGCTGTGTCACCTCATGACCCTAAGCTACAAGGGAGTCTGGAAAATAGAATGTTTAGTAAGGCACATTGATGCCCTGCACATTAGGGTTATATTAGCAACAGAGATGGGGCACTTGGCATTGAATAGACAATTAACAGTGTCTGCCACTCTAATATTCTTCTATTTATTTATTTATTTATTTATTTATTTATTTATTTATTTATTTATTATTGTTGCTGTTCAAATATAGTTGTCTCCACTTTGAGAAGGTCTGGGGGCAGGAGAAAGTTGGGAGGCTGATGGGGCCACACGTGTTAATGAAAGCAAGGACTGTGTAACAGCTGATCTGTAGACAACAAGTAGAGAGCTCAGGAATGGACCGAGCAAGGATTCCTGTTCCTCTTCAATTCTTAAAAAGATACCTTCTATGCCACCATTTACATCAGGCCAGATTAATGGGACAACAGATGTGGACCACTCTGTCTTCTGAGGCTGTCCTTAAGGCATCTCTCTATGGAATAAATGAGCTTATTTTTTCAGAGGTAATTGTAAGCCCCTTCATTTTCTAAAATGTCATATTTTCCTTATTTGGGGATCCCATGCATTCCTGGAATCAGGATGGTTTTTAGAAACATAGCTTTCTCCAGTTGTGGGGTGAAATAATTGTTTCTGCATCTTTACCCTTCTAATTCTGTTTCATATCAGGCTTACTCTGCCATGCCTATCACATTGGTCAGAACAAGAGTGGATGGCAAGTCCAGTTATCTTGAGCTTGGGTATAATGCAGTGCCACTCCCAATTATGGAAATTATCATTAATTATTAACAGGAACATCTTTGACATGATGCATTGTCTACATTGTCACTGCCAAGAATAGGATGATGATTAATGGATGTCTCTTGGATGGAGTATAGCAAAGTGCAATGTAGAAAAGGAAGCTCAGAAATTTAGAAAAGAAGCAGAGTACTCAATACCTTGGTTTCTCTCTCTCTTTTAAAACATACACATAATACACATGCTCTAAAAGGTGAAAAATTAGTTATTTACCAAATTGGGAAAGAAATACATTTTCTTAAATTCTAGGCAACAAAACATTTTAGGCTTTCTCTCTGATTTCATCTAATCCTTTGGACATGGTGTTATATGTAGGGCCTACTCAGGACAAAGTTAATCTTTGAAGCTATCCACTTCTTTTTGTACTTTCCCACATTCGTTTAGGGCAATCTTTTTAATGTGTCTATATCCTCTCTAGGAGGATGCTATGCCCTTGAACTTTCCCAACCAGCATCCCCAGCCATCAGAACAAGAACCCTAGAAGTATGTAATTTAGAGTTGGTACAGAGGCTTAATCATGCTACCAGGAATATTTCTTCCTTCTTGACTCTGCTTCAACATCCCTAGCTTATTGGCTGTTGCTTCATGGTTGCAATAGCATTGCTGCAGCTCCAAACATTTCATCCACATTCAAAATGAAAATCTGGGGAGAGGGTGGTGCCATCAGTATATGTTTTCTTTCCATTAGTGATGGAAATTCTTCCCCATAAATCCCCAAACTATAATGAAAGCATGAGGAAGAGTATTTGGTTTAGCAAAGCAGGAGCTCTGGAAGCTAGAACAAAGGATGGAATAGATTGATGTCTCCACTTGTAGCTGGATGATGACTATCGAAGACCATGAGTTATAGATGACAAATGCCTTCTACCACATAGATAACAAGAGAGCCTTCATGCACAAGTGCACATCATGGTGGGAACGCTAGGCCTGAAGGTGATGGATGTGGGTCCTTTCAGGTCAGAATTGTAAAGTTCTGCTATGTGTAAGGTTGGAGCTGCCTTGGTGACTTCACTTTCTGTGAACTCTGGCAATAAATCAGTGGCTCCCATTCAGGGTCTTTGGGAGTATCTATCACCGTGAGAAAGTCAGGAGAGATAATCTGATTCCAGACTCCATCTCTTTTCTAAAGGAGGGTAGAAGACTCTGACACAGGATGAAATATTTGCTCTTAGGTGGAAGCCAAGCAATTAACAATATTTTATCATAAAATGTCAAAAGAGTGTTAATATAACCATCTGCATTAAAATAAAAACAAAAATTGCCTCTATATTCAGAACAACAGTGGCATTCTTTCCACTTGGGCTAATGGTTATTTATGTTTATCTTTTCACCTCCTCACACTCATGTTTAAAACTGGTGTTTATCTATGTGAAAGTTGTATCTGGTTATTAAAATCATCATGGATCTTTTCTAGCTGTTTAAAAAAATTGTGCCATAATTTGTGAAGTTTGGTTAAATCCTCAGGTCTTAAGTGTACCATCCAGTTTTATTGAAGGCATAACAAAGCGTAGAACATTTATACAACCCCAGAAAGTTTCCTCATGAGTCTTCCCCTTCATTTCTTCATTCTCTCCCTCAGTAGAAGGGACCACTAATCTGATTTCTAGTGCTAAAAGTTAGTTTTGCCTATTTTAGAATTTTATATAAATGTAATCATTCAAAATGTCCTTTTGTTTGTTTGATTGGTTTCTTTACTCAGCATATTTCTTGTTTTGGATTGATCCATGTATTTACATGGATGTGTGGATTATTCCTTTCTACTGCTTATTAATATTCAATTATATGATTATTCCACAACTTATATACCCAGTATCCTGATAATGCACATCTGGATTATGTCCACAAGGTCTATCTATGAATAAAGCTGTTATAAATATTTGTGTACATGCTTTTTGTGGACAAATATTTTGATTTCTTTGGAATAAAAAACTGAAAATGAAATTTCTGTGTTATAGGGTATTGAATGTTAAAATTTTTAAGAAATTGCCATTTTCCAAAGTTGTATTATTTTATATTCTCTGGAATATATTTCTCTGGAAATATATGAGAGTTCCAGTTGCTCCATATACTCTTTAATATTTGATATTATCAGTGTTTTTAATTTATTGTGGCTGTATTTTGGTATCTCATGGTTTTATTTATTTATTTTTATATATTTTATTGATTATGCTATTACAGTTGTCCCATTCCCCCCCTTTATTCCCCTCCACCCTGCACACCCCCTCCCACCTGTATTCTCCTCCTTTAGTTCATGTCCATGGGTCATATATATGAGTTCTTTGGCTTCTACATTTCCTATACTATTCTTAACCTCCACCTGTCTATCTTCTACCTACCATTTATGCTTCTTATCCCCTGTATCTTTCCCCCATTCTCCTCACTTCCCATCCCTGCTGATAACCCTCTGTATGATCTCCATTTCTGTGATTCTGTTCTTGTTCCAGTTGTTTGCTTAGTTTTTATTTTTTTTAGGTTCAGGTGTTGATAGTTGTGAGTTTGTTGTCATTTTGCTGTTCATAGTTCTGATCATCTTTTTTCTTAGGTAAGTCTCTTTAACATTTCATATAATAAAGGCTTGGTGATGATGAACTCCTTGAACTTGACCTTATCTGGGAAGCACTTTATCTGCCCTCCAATTCAACATGATAGCTTTGCTGGATAGAGTAATCTTGGATGTAGGTCCTTGCCTTTCATGACTTCGAATACTTCTTTCCAGCCCCTTCTTGCCTGCAAGGTTTCTTTTGAGAAATCAGCCGACAGTCTTATGGGCGCTCCTTTGTAGGTTACTGTCTCCTTTTTCTCTTGACGCTTTTAAGATTCTCTCTTTATCTTTCATCTTGGGTAATGTAATTATGATGTGCCTTGGTGTGTTCTTCCTTAGGTCCAACTTCTTTGGGCTTCCTGGACTCTCTGAGCTTCCTAGAAGTGTATTTTCTTTCCCAGATTGGGGAAGTTCTCCTTCATTATTTGTTCAAATAAGTTTTTAATTCCTTGCTCTTCCTGTTCTCCTTCTGATACTATGATTTGGATGTTGGAATGTTTAAAGATGTCCTGGAGGTTCCTAAGCCTCTCCTCATTTTTTGAATTCTTGTTTCTTCAATGTGTTCTGGTTGAATGTTTCTTCCTTCTGGTCCACACTGTTGATTTGAGTCCTGGTTTCCTTCCTATCGCTGTTGGTTCCCTGTACATTATCCTTTATTTCACTTTTCATGGCCTTCATTTTTTCATCTAATTTGTGAACATATTCAACCAATTCTGTGAGCATCCTGATAAGCAGTGTTTTGAACTGTGCATCTGATAGGTTGGCTATCTGTTCATTGCTTAGTTGTATTTTTTCTGGAGCTTCAATTTGTTCTTTCATTTGGGCCATTTTTTTTTTTTTTGTCTCAGTATGTGTGTTATGTAGTAAGGGGTGGGGCATTAGGTATTCACCAGGGTGGGTGTGCTGCATTGTCACGCTGTTTGTGGGGGAGGGGTCCAAGAGGAAACAATGCCACTTGCTCGCTCTCTGCCGGTTTTTAATCACTTCCTCCGCCATCCACAATCAAATTGGGCCCTTCTGGTGCTGATTACTGGGTGGATAGGCTTGTGTACATTCTAGGGCCCTGTGGGTATCTCCAACGAACTCTTGTGTGAGGCTGAGAGTTTCTCCTGCTGCCACCTCAACCCCCACAGGTGTTTTCAATCAGAGGTTTGAGGCTTTATTTCCCTGAGCTTGGACCCTGGGTTGCACAGTCTGTCTTGCTCCCCAGTTGTTCCTCCTGGTTTATCCACACACAACTGTGGGACCACCCAGTCCACAATCCACTGCCTCACCCGGTCTGCCAGCCACCTCCTTGCTGTGAGTCCTCTCCACCCGGCTGCCTGTCTTGGCCCCTCCTACTTGGTCTGGATGAATGTTTCTTCCTTAACTCCTTGGTTGTCAGACTTCCATACACTTTGATTTTCTGTAAGTTCTGGTTGTTTTTTGTTTTTAAATTTGTTGTCCTTCTTATGGTTGTGCGAGGAGGCACAGTGTGTATACCTATGCCTCCATCTTGGCTGGAAGTCTCTATCAGTTTTCCTCATGGTTTTAATTTGTGTTGCACTGATGACCAATAATGTTAAGTATATTTTCATTGGCTTATTGACTATTCATATATATTCTTTTATAAAGTCTTCAAATATTTTTGCTTTATTTTTATTGGATTGTTTGTCTTTTATTGATAAGTTGCAAGAGTTATTTATATATTCTAGATACAAGTTATTTATCAAATATATACATTGTGAAAATTTTTTCTTAGTCCATGGTTTGTTGTTCATTTCCTTTATTGTTGTGGACCCTGCTAAAATCAGAGAAGCCTCCTGGTAAGGAGGATGGGGAGAGTTGTAAGCCAGAGAAGGATATCTAGACAGTTCTGTACATCAAAGAGGCTATTTTTCAAAGTAATTACATTTTTGGTATGTACCACCTCTTGAGATAATGGATTTCAATAAAGTTTCGATTCATTGTGAAAGACAGACGTGGTCTGTCTAGAAAAAGTCCAGACATTGTTAATATAACAAGAATAGTTTGTGCAACATTGATGTACCCTGGCAGCCAAAGAAGGTGGACTGGAATGAGCATGTGTGAACAATGGTGACTTAATTGTACTAATCAGTAGGGGCGGTGGATGCCATTGAGTGAACATGTGTACTGTGTGGCTGTTGCATTCAAAATGACTAAGCAAGTAGAGCAATGAACCTGCATCAAATTTGCATTAAGCTTGAACATTCTTCTGCAGAAACTGTTTGGATGATTCATAAGGCTGCAGCTGTGGGCAACTGGTGATTGGCAGCTTCCTCATGACAATACACCTGCTCATGCATCATACCTTCTATGGAGTTGTTGAAACATCAAATCACCCAGGTGACTCAGCCTCCCTATAGCCCAGATTTGGCACCCTAGGACTTCTGGCTTTTCCCAAAACTAAAATCACTTTTGAAACAGAAGAGATTTCAGATTGTTGATGAGATCCAGGAAAATACTACAGAGCAGCTTATGGTGACTGGGGAGAATTGTGTGAGATCCCTAGGTGCCTACTTTGAAGAGGACTGAGACATCATTGTCCTATACAAGGTTTCTTGTATCTTATTCAATAAAATCTCTATTTTTCATATTACATGGCTAGATATTTTATGGATAGACCTCGTACTTCTTTTTATTTGTTTTAAATATAAGCGCCTCTTAATTTAATATTGTCTTCCTGTTGACACATACTTTTCTTCCTTTAACCTAAATTGAAGCTCAAGCTTCCTGGAGAAGT
>VMDR010014398.1:7757-23693 GCA_007922815.1 Macrotus californicus | reverse complement strand
TGGAGGCCTGCCTTCCCCCAAATCTTTATTATTCTTCATGCTAATCTATGGCATATCAGATACTAGAATTTTAATATACTTTAATATATGACTCAAATCACTGGGATTTAATAAGATAATGAGAAAAAAGGAAAAGGAATGATCACAGACAGAAGATAAAAAAAGATTGACTGGGTTGGCCAAAAAGTTCATTCAGTTTTTTCTGTATGATGGCTCTATTAGTGCTTAGTTGTCTTTAACTTCATTCAAAACAATTTTGTTAGACTGTATTGTGACAGCTGTCATATCAGTGTGCATTTAAAAAAACTCACCAAAATTGGTGAATTTTTGTGCAGCCATTTTAATATTGAAGCTGGAAGAAAATATGCAAGGCAGAAATTTTCTGCATATTATGCTTTACTGTTTCAAAAAAGGTAAAAATGCAACTGAAATGCCAAAAAAGATTTCTGCAGTATAAAAGTGGTTTGTGACATTTCTTGGTAGTACTGACATTTTGGCCAAGTAATCCTTTGCTGTGGGGCTGGCTCATGCATTGGAAGGTGTTTAGCAGCACCCGTGGCCTCTACCCACTAGAAGCCAATAGTGGGAGATAGCCAACGTACCGAAAGTATCTAGATCAATAAAGTTATTGGTGAAAATAAAAAATGTATCTTTTATTTTATAGAAAAAACTAAATGGACTTTTTGACCAACCCATGTAATATCTAAACACATAAAAACTGCATCTCTAACTATGATGTTATTTAAAGGCAAGTGTTAGAAGTCTGTTAGAAGACTTTTCTTCTGGATGATATTACAGGAAATGCAAAACCCTAATACTGTATCTTCCTATCCAAGTTAGCAAACAAAGTATGTACACCTCCATGCTATCAGCTGCCTGTCACCATCTCAGGGAAGGAGCGCCATGGTATTAGGGCACAGTTCACTTGAAATTAATGCTTATCATCTTTCACATTCCACAGTGGTTATGTGGGCTACATCACTAAATTTTACATATTTAGTAAAATCGTAATAAACTCACATAAGATTAATAAAAGGTTATAATATATCAGTACTAGAGGCCACCTATACAAGAATGCATTCATTTTGTTGTTGTTTTTTAAGATTTTATTTCTTTTTAGCGAGAGGGGAAGAGACACAGAAAAAGAGGGAGAGAAACATCCATGTGAGAGAGAAACACCAATTGGCTGCCTTACACAGACTGGGGACTGACCCAAAATCCTGGCGTGTGCCCTGACTGGAAATCAAACTGGAAACCTTTCGCTTTGTAGGAAGAAGCCCAACCAACTGAGCCACACCAGTCTAGGCAAAAACGCATTTATTTTGTACAGTAAGAGTGGATTTTACTTAAAAGTGAACAATTAAGAATTTTCATTATTCAATTCAATATAAAGCAAAATTACTTGGGGTCATGCCCTGGTACTCTCAGTTGCAAGGCAAAGAAAAGATCAATTTAGAAATAAGAACAGTACGTTATGTTCAGATACACAAACGCTCACCTGGGAAAAAAGATGGCCATCCTCTTCCCTACGAACAAGATGGGAAAGGGAACAGTGAACCAAAAGGTGGCTGTCATCCAGGATGGTGTTAAACCAGCGCCGTGTGGGGAGCAGGGCCTGGAAAAACACAAACACCACGCAGTAAGTTTGCAGGTTTTCTGCAGCTATAGGTGGAAGTCACTGACATGAAAATGTGAATCACATCCAAAGTGCCCTCCAGGTTCCCGAAGACATCGGGCACAAAGCAAGGTCCACGTTGTAAATAAAATCAGTGTTATTACTTCTCAAAAAACACAGCACTGAAAACAATTGCAGATGTCTCCGCCAGTTGTTTTCAAACAAAACCCTGTACGAAATCCCAGAATGTACTGTGTGTAGGTTTAAAAATGGAGCTGCTCTGAGAAAAAAGGGAGTGAGGAACCCTGAGTGGAGACTCCTTTTTCAGTTTCCACTTCCCACATCCCCCTGCGGCGGCCAGCAAGACGATACGGAGAAACTGTGCCAGTCGGCCTGAAAACCACCAGTGCGGTCAGACACCTTCATTCTACAGGTAAGGCTACTGAGATCCTGGTGGTGATCAGTCAGTCACCGGCAGAGCGAGAATCTGAATGAAGATCTCACAAATGACTGCCAGTCCCACACTCTAATCCTCATGGCAAGAATCACCCTACCTTTCCAGATAAGGAACAAAGGATTTTCTTTCAATTTCCTTCGTTAAAGAGGGAAAGGAAAGAAAATAAATTCAATCTGAACTACGGCAACTCTGCATCTGAACTTGCCATCAAAATCTTTTACCTACTAGTAGGAAATTTTTTTTAAAGAATCTTAATTTTAAAAACTGACAATAGCAGCTGTATCTTTCTTCATCAACCATATTAGGCAAATTTAAAAAGTGAGGTTATTAAAGAGATGGCCATAAGCCCATGACTTCAGCCGCCATTTAAACTCTGTGAAGGGCACTAAAGCGTGACAGGGAATAAACTGCCACCACTCAGGGTTAGTAACTGCACTGAGCACCTCTGTTCCTACACACAGTGGCCATCGGAAAACTTCAGCAGTCAACTGCTCTTGACTTGCTTCTCTAAGACACCTTGAAATAAATGCAAGGGTCAGTTTGAGGTGACAAAAAACATTCCACATATGATCACATGCTCAATCTTAGTCTCCATGAAATGACTGTAACAGTGAAGTAACTGCGCACGTCTTACCTCTAGGTCAATCATGAGTTCAATGAATCTCTCACAGTAATGAACTTTGTCCATTGTGACAGGTTCTAGACGTAACAGAGAAAACAGGTTAGAGTCCTCCTACTTAGGTCAGTCTGGGGCACAATACTCTGAAACTGGCAGTTATTCAAAGAAGATCACTTTTCCTTATTCATCAGGACTGAACTATGATCAGAGTGAGGACCTCCAAGAGATTTCACAAAAAGGCAGGACTTCTTGTATCTAGCTCTACAAATATGAGAAAATGAACACATGGATCAAAAATATTATAAAAAGATTTGCAAAATATTTTAGTGTTAATTTTTAAAAATTTGTAATAATTATTAGATTTTTTAAAACTTGAGATATAAAAACTCAAAAGGCAGTTTTATATCAGTTCTTACCCTACTTTTAATAATGTCTTCATAAACTAAGCTTCTAGAACCTTTTTTTTAAAGATTTTATTTATTTATTTTTAGAGAGAGGGGAAGGGAAGGAGAAAGAGGGAGAGAAACATCAACCTGGGGACCTGGCCCGCAACCCAGGCATGTGCGCCCTGCGAACTGGTGATCCTTTGGTTCGCAGGCCAGCACTCAATCCACTGAGCCACACCAGCCAGGGCTAGAACTTCTTTATATGCATAAACACATACATATATGTGTACACGTGTACATACAAAGATACCTTAGAATGCATTAAAAAGGGTTGGGAAAGATACACACCAAACTAAAGGGATACTTTTTATGATTCTTTCCCACTGTCCATGTATTCCTTTTGACATGAAAACATCAATGACATATAGAGTAATAAAATGTTTTTGAAATCACTATCTTATCTTATTCATGAGCATCAATATACTATTTTTTAAAATTTACATTTTATTTTTACATAATTACAACATTGTGACATGACATGCTTTCAGAGTACAAGTCCCCATCCTCCAACCCCCATGCCAGGAAATGGTCTACCATTTTACCAGCTAAAACCATCCAGCCAAGATTGTTTCAACCAAAAAGGAGAAAATTTCAGGGTCCCTACAGCTGCTTAGTCTAAGGACTCCCAGCTACAACTAACGCAGCACTTGCTAGACCTGCAGAAGGCACCCTACAAATGCTTAAATAAATCCATTTATTGAATTTATTTCTGGTTTACAGGAAAAGGGAAGGCTTTATATGATGAAAAAAAGGTGGATACTTTTGTGACTAACATAGGGAAATGTTAACTGGACCTTTTCCATGTCCATAATTCAGACCCTAGAGTTACATAACCAGAGAATTTCATGGCTGGAAAGACCTTACAAAACACGTTTTTTAGCTCTCCATTTTCTAGGTGAGAAACAAACTGAGGGCCAGAAATGACTCAATAAAAATGTAGAACGAAGTAATGGCTGGAACCCAGGTTTTCTGTTGATACAATCTAGGTCATACCGCTGCTGAAACTAAAGAATTTAAAGGAGCAACTTTTAAACTAAATCCGTTCAAATCAGTCCTCTGTTGTATCTTTTGTTCTTGTTACTGACAAAGGGACATATTTTTTGCCTAATACTTAAAATGTGAGCAAAGTATGTATTCAGTAGTTTTATTTATAGGCTGAAAAAGTTACTGGTAATGGATTGTTTAAAGTTTGAGTATGATGCGTTCTGGTGGATGACACGGCATGCTTTTAAATTAGGCGGCCCTGCTGGGCCTAGTGTTTGGGGCTCAGAGCTTGTTGTTCCACCTTCAGACATCAAAGCATCCTGTCATTGGCTTCTCAAGGTGTACTGTGTTTTTTCCTTCCTCCGACAGCAACCCTGACAACTCGGATCACCCCACACAGACTTCTTTCCAACCACTGACAAGGACACGCTGTTTTTAATGACCCTGTACAGTAAGACTCAATTCTTCTTATTCTTTTAAAAATCAGTTTTGTTTCCCAACTATATAATCCATCCATCTTTGTACCCTTCCTGAACCCCCAGTTTTCAACATCTTGTTTTTCCCTTTGCAGCAAGTTAATAAATTCTGACTGAAACTCAAGACCAATCTAAAAAATTTTGTTTTCTGACAACAAAGAAATAACAATGGCCACAGTTAGTGGTTTAATGGTTGTTAAAATTACTGCAGGCCCTATGTTGTTGTTACTTGACTATCAAACCTTTCTAAATGCCCACAGATAAACATTCTATAGCTGGAGACATCAATTTTTATGACCTAATTATTACATATATTTGTAGTTCTCAGCACTCATTATTACTACTTGCTGCAAGAAAACCAAATCTAAGTCCTCTTCATTGAAAGATTTAAATATACTAATAATTAAGTGACTTAGATTGTAAACAAATGATATTTTTTCTTTATACTGATGCTGATAGCAACATTATACCCCTAATCAGGTACAACTGACTTATAGCATTAGTACTCTTCCTCACGGTTTTCGGTTGTAAAATATTATTTGGAAGATCAGCATTTATAAGTAGTTCTACTGTACTTCTAGTTTACACAAAGCTACAATCTTTGATACAAAAACAGAACTATGTTACATCTATAGAGCTATTCTTACACTACATTCGAGTTAGGGATAAAATATTATTAACCAGTGACATCTCTTACATGGCACATATACACCTTTATTAAGTAAACAATATTCTATTTGCATTCACAAATGTTTATAAAGATCTTGTAAAACCAGCATGAATTGGCCCTGCTTGACATATAAACATGTAACACACACACACACGTACACGAACCGCAATCTACAGTATGCACACACATAGATATCTGTATAGAGTGTAATAATGATGCATTTTAAAGTGTGTTCTCTACACAGTATAAACTTCTATTGGTTTCATCAATACATGGGGGCCACGAAGGAGGGAAATCCTTTTCACTTTGTCCTGTAACTTACACCTCAAAAAAATTCTCTCCCCTGAAGACAGCAGGTGATGTCACCTGAGAACACTGTTCAGCAATACACTGTAAATGCCACGTGGATGGGCTCTGTGACCATCTTGCTTACCACTCTGGCCCAGCTCCTCTGTTCAGGACCTGGGTCTTACAAGAAACTCGAAGAATATTTACTAAATAAATGAACATTTTAATAACCTTGCTGATATCTTCAATATATGTAACTTAATATTCAGGCTGGTAATATATTTGAAAAGGAGAGGACATACACTTTGTCATGACAATTTAAAAGTATTCTAAGAGCAGTTTTTGGAGTAAAACTTAGTTAAGACCTACAGGTCCATCTAAATAACTTCACAAATAAGCGGGGTAAAAGAAGACAGTTACCAGAAAGTGGGACGGATTTTAGCACAGAGATAAACTTCTGGATGAGCTGTGAAAGGAATCTTCTTTCTTGATAGGCTCTAAAATCAAAGATACAACATCGGTCAATTATTTTGAAAAATAATAATTTCAAAAGTAAAAAAGGTTGAACAAGCCTTTCTTACTATGTTGAAATATTCCATTTCTCCCTTTTTATGTAAAATAAACAGGCAGGTACTGCATGTTTCAAAAATTCTTGCAGCACGCGCATTGTAAATTGCTGCTGTGAACAACTGGAACACTTAATCCAACCATTGGTGGGTTTCAATAAAAAAGTGTGTTTCAGGAATTCACAAGAAAGCACTGTGGTCTAAAGCAGTTGGTCTGGAGAGTGTTTAGAAGGTTAACCCTCAGTCAAACGAAGTGGAGGGAAAGGGCACTCAGGGAAGGAATATTTTTAAGAAACAACAGACTAGAGCAGGGACTTGGGAGAGTCACAAGAAATGTCTGGAGGTTTTCAAACGCCACTGTAAGGAGTTTAGATTTACCCTATGGGAACTGGGAAACCACTGAGAGCTTGTAAGTAGGAATATGACAAAATAAACAGTTTTCCGTGAGGATAGCTAGTTTGGCTCATTACTGTGGGAAAGCTGGAAGAAACACTGAATAGGGACTCACTGGAGTGGTTTAGCCATGAGGCTGGCTATGCCAAGCGGGGACCCCAAAACCCTGGAATTTATTTATCAAATATTGGTTATTTATTTTTACACGTTTAAACTTCAGTCACCTTGAAAGTACTCTCCATCTGATGCAATACACCTGTGGAGACTTTTTTATTCCACTGCTCAAAACAGTTTTTGAGCTCATTGGTTTTGATGCCTTTTAGCGCTTCTGCCATGTTTTTGTTTCACCTCTTCCGCAACTGCAAACCTTTTCTCTTTGAGGACACTTTTCATCCGGGGAAGCAAACAAACAAAAAAGTCGCTCAGGGCTAGATCAGGTGAATATGGAGAGTGGGGCAAAGAGGTCATGCCATTTTTGTTCAAAAATTGCTGAACACTCAGAGCGGTGTGGGCAGGTGCACCAGTAAATCCCCCATCATGAAATGGGCAAACGTTTGAAAGAGTCTTCAAAAAAATTCACTGAAGCTGAACTGAGTCTCTCCAAGACCACCAGCTGGAACACTGAGACAGATGGGTTCCTAGAACACTGACCTGGTGGGGGAAGCCTGTACTACAAGGAGCCCGCCCTCCAGAAGGTAATCCTGGTGTTTTGGGGTCCCTCCCCCCCAATAAAAGTCTCAGTTAGACAACATCAGTGTGAATAGACAAAAAAGAAGATGAAGGACAAAATGAATGCAATGGGACTGGCTGACTGGATATAAATAGCTAGTCAGAGAATCAGTGTTCCACGCCCAAGTGGCTGAAAGAATTCAGAGGAACTGGGCAGAAAGGTGAATTTGAGACAAAAAAACAATGAGTATTATTTGGTTAAGCCAAACTGAAGTTCATGGCAATGCATCCAAACAGAAGTAAGCACCCAAGCAAAGGGTTACACAAAGACAGGAAAGCACAAACGTTAGGGACATAGAGATTTAAGGGTAAATCATATTGAGGTAATAGAAAGGGAGGGTTTTTTAAAAAAGCACTCAAGTGATGCAAAGATGTCATGTCATTAGTCCAAAAGGAGTGGAAAAAGGCAGTTAAGGGTGGAGAAAGAAAAAGGACTATTGCTGGGACAGTCATGGAGTAAATAACGCAAAAGCTCAGTTAGACCACCGAGCCTCAGACAGACAGGAGGAAACCTCTCAGGGGTGCAGTCCTGCCCCTGGATCCTACCAACAGAACTCTCCTCGATGACACTTGCTAGCAGACTTTTACCCAATCAGTATAATTACTATTAAAATAACCCCAGACCCTCACCTGCTTCTGTAACCTTTACACTGGGTTTGTTTTTCTCCTTTGCATGTATCGCCGTCTAATGTGCTACACAGTCCATCTGTGCACTGCTGTCTCCCCGACTGAAAGGTGAGTCCCACAAGAGCGGGGACGCCTTTCCATCATGTTCTCTGCTATACTTCCTAGACCCACGACAGCACAGGGCAAAATAATAAACACTCAATATTTGCTGAATGAATTAATTATGGTTGAAATGTATAAAAGTCACTATTAAGAATGACAGAGTAAGAAAAACAAAGAAAAGTTGGAGTGACAGCCTGAAGACCGTAGAGAAAGCTGTGAACCATGCGTGATAAACACAGGCAGGGAGAAGACCACTGATAATATTTATCCCCGGGCCACAGAGAAAGGGAAGAAGAAGAAAGTGGTAGAAACTCTTCTTAACCATCTATTTGGCTCAGCACTATGTAAAGGAAATAACAAACCAGTCAACACCTTCTGAGACCCAAAACCCAGCAGAATAAACTAACAGGGAACAAAGCTTTGGCAACATACTGTTCTCTTGCTTCTGGATCCATCTTTTCATCGTTCTTTTTAATCAAGTTCCAGAATTTTCTCAGCTTAGGCGTCTTTTTTAATTCTAATTCCAATCGTGCCTGAAAGAACAGTAAGATATTAAATCACCAGTGACCTCACAGCTGACAAGCATGAAGATTAGATCAACTATTGGTTTCCTAATCTATGAACGCCATACAGGGCAATGGGATAAAACCGGAAAACTAAGAAACTAGTAACTATATTTTTAAAAACTGTTCAATTCTAACACTAGTTAACAGAAAAACTAAGACAAAAGAAACTGCCTTTTCTAGTCAAGATTTTAAGCTCAATAGTCATTTAAATTCCTTTCTTATTTCTAAAATTAATTTCATCGTGAAAAATATGAACATTAACATGAGCAAAAATGACTGAAAAGTTTGAAAAATGAGTCTGAAACCATGAACACAAAACAGACACTACAGGTAAACAAGGTAATGCCCACACCCCCATACTCTTTCTTAGGGCGCTCACAGTTTTCAACTCACTATTATTGCCGGTCTGCTTCCATCCCCACCAACGAGCACCTATGAATGAGCCTGCATATCTAAGCGTCTGCGAAACCACTCGTGTGCAGGACATGGAATACCGCATAAAGTACTACGGTTTTAACCTCTACTCACTAAGATCCGTTAATCTGACTTTCATACCAGTATTTCTAATAAGGGATCTGATGAAAAAATGAAGTCATCAATGTTAAACATGACCCATACCTTCTACAGCTGTTTGCACATTCCAACCCAGGAAAATAAAAATTCAGGTCTGTCCTGAATCTCATCCAAACACTTAAGGATAAACCATATTTTGCTGAATTAAGACCCTTCCATATGAGCTCAATAGGTATTACCTTATTTCGCCTTACTATACTAAAATTAGGTAAAATATGTGTATTAACTTGCAAATAAGAACTTTAAAACTAAAAAACTAGCCCTGTCTGGTGTGATTCAGTGGATTGAGTGCCAGCCTGTAAAACCAAAGGGTCACTGGTTCGATTCCCAGTCAGGGCACATGCCTGGGTTGTGGGTCAGGTCCCCACTAGGGGGCGCGTGAGAGGCAACCACACATTGATGTTTCTCTTCCTCTCTCCTTCCTTTCCCCTAAAAATAAATAAATGAAATCTTAAAAAAAAAGAAACCCTAAAAAACTATATCCATGATTGCATTAATGCACAGTATATTAGATAATTTTTTTAAGCAGGAAAGAGGATTTTTAGCTGCCATTTTATACTAAAGCTGCATAGTCTACAACTACATGTTGCACTTACACATGTAAGTAAGCTTCTGAAATTAGATACTTACAGGCTGTAAGCCCATCCACATTGGGAGGGAGATGAGCTGCTGTACTTGACTTCGTATCAAGTCTACTTCCTGTTTAAAACATGAAGAAAACAAGTTTATAAACAGCACCAGCATTTTAATGTAAGTCTTTACATATGCCTTTTTAAGTTCTGGGGGAAGAGGGGTGGGGGTTGGAGAACATGCCACCAATATTCCAAGTTCATGATACTGCAATATTAAGAAGTTCAACACTTTCCTTTAATAGATATAATTAATCCCCATTACTTGCAAATTCTGCATGCAGGAATCCACCTACTTGCAGAAATGTATCTGTAACCCCAAATTCAATACTCCTTACACTTTCACAGCCATTCACAGCTCACGGCAGCGAACAACATGAAGTACACAACATGCACACTTTCGGCTCTGCCTTCCTGTTTCAGCTCTTCCACAAAGAAGTGTCATGGCCTGTTTAGGGCACTTTTGCACGTGTTTGTGCTTTCTGTTGGTGGCTTTGTTATTTAAAACGGCCCGCAACCACAGAGCTGAAGTGCTGTGCGCTGTGCCCAGGCTCCAGGAGGCTGTGAAGTGCCTCACAGTGAAACCGATCGCTACCTAAGGCTTGTTCACACGTAGCCTGTAGCACCGTTTGCCATGAGCTCACCATTAATGAGTCAACACCATATAGTACGTAAAGTGACTTTGAACAGAAACACTATGAAACAAGATTGTTATTGGCTGGTGATGAAAATGTTGTAACTAGAAAGGCTTGCTGACCCTAATAATCCTGTACCTTTCCTCAGGAGCGATGGTTCAGCTTTGGCTGACTCAGTGTCCGAAGCTTTAAAGAATTACCTCACATAAAGAGAACTGACGGTAAACTGATAAAAACAGGCTTTCAATAAGCTAGCTTTTAAGTTCATTAAACTAGCACCAAACTAGTACTAATTAAATCTTGTTTCTGTTCAATTTTTGATAAGGAATCCCATCTATCTAAATTTATATTTGCTTTGTTTAATTTAATCAATATTAAAGGGTAATAGCAGCATTCAACAGGGCATCATAAATCTTTTTTTTTTATGCGTTTACAAGACCCACGCGAGGTAGTGCATGGAAACAGGTAACAACCACGCCTCTACCACGGTCTTCAGGGTAAGAAACAGCTCCGCACATTCCCCTGCAGGGGTCCAAGTGCACTATCAATTCAGAAGCACTTTTCTTTAAATAAATAGGCACACACCTTCAGATAACCACAGTAGGGAAGCACAAATAAAATATTAATTATTGTAAATATTTAATTTTTTAGAAGATAACCTTATGAAGGATTAGAAGTGTATCATATGCAACCCAAGAGATTTTCAAAGATCATCCTCAAGTGCCCCTGATCAGACAACTCAAAGCGGCTCTCCTGCCGACCGGCCAGCCTGGCATGAAGTATGACCGAGGGTCATGAGATCGTTTCTGTGTGCAGCTCACAGCATGGATGTCGTTACTCAGAGTTCCTATTAAAGCCAGACCCTCTGCTGTTCTACCTTGGAGAATCCCCGTTCTCATTATAATTTTTCTTAGAGTCGAGCAGAAAAAAGGAGAGAGCAAGTCCAAATCTATTAAAAAGCAAACAGGTCTTATAAAATGGTTTATCAAGAAGCAGCTGAAATTAGGCTCTTAGCACTACCCTCATTCCCCACTACTAAGAATGAAGAGTTGGCTACAGAGGTAATTTCACCTACATTCAATGTAAAAGAACACGAAAACCTGAAAGTTCTCCCGAAAGATAAAGTAAAATTACCAAACTATTGAAGCAATGATCAAGAAAAAGCAGCAAGACTGTCTGTTCATGCAGTGAAAATTCACCATCAGTCTCGGCCAACGCTGCTTTCAAGATACACTTGAAAAAGAACGGGAAGTGGTCCGGCTTCTTCTTGAAAGTCTGAAAAGAGAAAAAATTACAATTCATTTTGAAATGGCTTGCTCATCTCTTTTTCTCCCTTAAACAAGCACCGGTGGACTTTTTAGGAGTCTTAAAAAAAAAATTACAAAAAGTTTATTTGCTTACTTATTATTAATAGCAGCAAGTCAAACACAAGTTTCTGGACTACTGAAAATTGCAGAAATCTTTACATTCCTGTCTACCAGATAATTTCATCTGGACATTCCAAAGGCAATTTAAACTCAGTAAATGAAAAACTCAATTCAACAACTTTGTATCCTCCGAAGTACTCTTCGACCCTCTTTTACCTGTCTTGGTAATCGGCATTATCATCTACACTCAGCTGCCCAAGCTTAGCAGGTTATTAAAAACAGTACCCTTCTCTAATGCTACAGTAATTATCAAACCCAATCAATTCTACTTTCTAAATCTCTGTGTAACCTCTTCTTTTAATCTGCATTATCATTTGTCTATTTCAAATCACCAAAATGGTCTTTATAATACACAAACTGAACAGGCCATTCCCTGGTTCAAAAGATTTTCCCTCTCCTTTCCTATAGTACAATAGTTAGAAGCAACTTCAAGAAATTCCTAAGAATTCTCAGCGAGATTCAAGGCCCATATTTGTTTGGGCTCTAATCTGCCACAAGATGTAGTGACTTAATGAATATTTGACAGAAGTGGCCATGGTTGTATTATCCTTTGCCACTTTTTCACTTTAGAGACCATCCCCTCAAAAGAGGAAGTATCCCTGCCTTTTCTTCATTTAAAAAAGAATGACCAAAAGGGAAGAAACTCTAGATGAGCTCACCATTTTGTGGTGGCAAAGGAAACCTAGACTTTGAACCTCTACTGACCACACCTCCATTACACTAAGCACAAAGAGAAAATGTCAGTGTATTAGAAATTTCAAAAAAGAAAAACATGTCCCAAATCAGAGACAGAGAAAACTGAAATTACAATATAAACAGATGCCTTGACTTTGGAAACACTATTTTATACGTGTAGAACTACAAACATGTATCTGCACTTCTAGGTGGGAAACAAGGCACTGGAAAGTGTTAGCTCACTTGAGCGCCATCTGTTTGCAAGAATTAATATAAACTTCCCTTCATCTGATGTGAAGGTCTTTGTAATCCATACCATTCTTTGTTTCAAGCACAAAGCAGAAAATTAACTCCACATTCATAATTTTTTAATTAGCAATAAATTAATTTGAAGAAAGTATTGAAACCAAATAAAATCTAATATTATTTTTCATATATCTATTCTTTATCTCAACATTTACTTTATTACGGGGTAAAGTTCTGTTCTAAAAGCATTATTTATTACCAGTAAAAAGTTCTGCTATTTTGTACTGAATGGCTTAAGTGAGCACAGTAGGAAGTCACTTAAATCTGTTACCTCCCATGCAGGGACATTTTCTCTGAACTTCTCATTCACCATACAACAGATTGACATTAAATAGGCCTTGCTGGACACTTCTGGAGAATAATTCATCCAGAGGTAATTTTCAAGATACTGGCTGTGAAGAGGGAAAAGGCACAGAATATTTCATTAGTTGTAACACTTGTAATGTTATTCACATGAAAAGGCACAATTGTTTACAACTCTCTAAAAACAATTTTTATATCTATAATTATAATCTGAGAATCCTTCACAAATTTACCTGTAATCTAGGTCACTGCTACCTACTACAAACTTATGTATAGCAAATTCCGTTTTGGAGAATGACAGTCTTATATTTTAAATAGAAAGACATCAAAAGTTACTGACATGTAATTATCACCATCAGAACGCTAGATATTCCCTTATCTAAGGCTCTCTGTAGAGTAAAATGTAAAAATATCTAACAAATACCAACTCTAAAACAAAATGATAAGATGGGCAGTTTCAAAGATACATGTATTAGAGAAGTTAACACTAACTCCTATCAGAACCAAGTGACTTCCAGAAACTAAGAAAGATAACAATCAAAGAGTCTTCGTAATATTTAATTTATATGGTATTCAACATAAGTCAGTTTTCAAAATAACTGGCATTTTCCCCTCCAGAGGCCAAAATTCTTATTTTAAGACCTTGGTGAAAATATTCCTTAAACAAATTAGAAATTTCTAATTTATAACACATAACTTAGCCATTTGTTATCATTCAAGATAGTTGTAAGCATTAATTACTGTACTGGGCTGTACTGTAAAGCAGTGATAAAATACAAAGCAGGACTTTTTGTTCCTGCTTTAAATTATTCATATGTATAACATTTCAATCACTTATACACGTGCGCGCACATATACACAGAGGTACGTGCTTTAGATTCTGCTATGTGCTTTAATTTTTCCACTACTTCTATGCTTCAAAGGTCTGCTCACATTGGTACTTCCATGAGTCTATCTTTAGCAATCCTTTCTGCTTAATTTGCGAGAACCTAAGAAATTGGATAAGTAACATTTTACTCAAAAGCCTCCAACTTACAGACTAGCATGCTCTTCCATAAATAAAATGCATGAAGATTCGCTTCATTCCTTTCTTGCAGGTTTGAATTACGTCCATTAGAACTTCTGTTAGCAACAGCCTATTAATGTCGATGTGTCTGGAATACCTGTATTTCATGAATGTTTAGCTAGTTACAGAATTCTTTCTAGGCTGACAGTTATTTTTTATCCTTCATCCCACTCTACTACCTTCTGTATTACTACAACTGAGAATTTTACATCCAACCTATTTTCATTCTTCCCCTTTGAGTGGTCTTTTTTTTCTTCAGCAGATCTTAAGATCTTCACCCTTTCTTTGCTGCTCTGCAGTTGTTCTGCTCAAAATCTGTATTCTCACACAGAAATTACGTAAAAGCTCCTCAGAGGTACAACCCATTTCTCTGTTATTAAAAACTGTTCACTGTCATTGGTGCCTCAGTCTGTCCTGTGCTTTCTCCTTCAGTTCCCACAATGCTCTTGGTGTCTGATATTTGCCAGAACCATAGCATTTATCCCAACTGTACATCAGTATCCTCTCAGTTTTTTCTGTCTTCTTGAAAGATGGCATGAGATGGTGGAAAGGGCATATTAATTAAGGGCCAGATGGGTCCGATTTCTAGCCTCAGTACTCTCCTCTAAAAGGTAAGGAAGACCTTTCTGGGGTTATTTAGACCTTAAATGAGATCAGGTATTCAATACCAACACAGTTCTTAGGATATAGTTGGCAGTCAACTTACTAGTTAATTCCCAACTACAACCTTTCATTTTTCTCCGTAAAAATGATAAGAACACCTACTCCATGCCGTTGTGTGTGTAGGGAGCAACAGTTACCAATACAGAGGCTCTGACCTCTGATGCAGACTAACCCTCGAGGCACTGCTGAGAAGCAGAAAAATGAGCTTTGGCACCAGACCCTGACATCGCAGCTCTGCCAATTTGTTAACTGCACTATCTTTCACAAATTCCTTAATCTCTCTGATCTCACTTTCTTCCTCCACTAAATGGGAAGCATAATAGTGACTTTGCAGGATTGCTATGAGAGCTCTGTATGTAAAATACTTAACAATGCGCCTACCTAGTAAAGACAAGTGTTCAATAAACTGTAAATATTACTATCATCAACAACAACCCTGGCTTTTATTGCCAGCCTATGGACCATACTTGGTTGAAATATAACCTAATCTACCTTCATGATCTGGAAGTTGTATATTCTCTTCAGTCTGAAACATTTATAAGTAGCTAGGTCAGAACAAGGCTGCCTTGGTAATAACTTAGCTTGGAAGGAAAACAAGGCTACAGAATGCACGCCAACTCACTCACACTGATCACAGAGGGACTAAGTTCAGAAACTGCTCGGCACACACTATCTTAATTAGCGAGAAGCAATTCAAAATACGAGTTATACCGACAATAGAGCATCATCTTTGAAAACAAAGGTTTCATACACTTGTTCCAAAATAAGCAAATCACAAAAATATGAATCTTAAAAAATTTAGAATTATTTTTTAACCACTTACAGAAATGTACAGAAAATTTAGCTAAAAGTTCTATCATGTTGTCATCTTTAACTTCATCAAAGCAAAGACCTTTAACTCACCTGAACTCCAAGAGCATTATCTTTCTGATGGCAAACCTAAAAATATAAAAATAAAGTACTTAAATAGAAAATGTAAACATTTGAGTTATTAATGCAGATGTATTTTGGAATCTTGTTTTATTAACGACTCACATATCAGAATAATCATATTTAGATGTGCACTGATGAAAGTTAATTTTGCTTTTATATTTCTTAATTTGTATTTTGAATTGTTTCTC